>CAUYQV010009886.1:0-34987 GCA_963574575.1 Galagoides demidoff
TCAAGCTATCCCCCTGGGTAGAGTGCCATAGCATCACAGCTCATAGCAACCTCCAACTCCTGGGCTCAAGCGAGTCTCCTGCCTCTGCCTCCCAAGTAGCTGGGACCACAGGCGCCCGCCACAACGCCCGGCCATTTTTTGGTTGCAGCCATCATTGTTGTTTGGCAGGCCGGGCTGAGGATTCGAACCCGCCACCTTAGGTGTACGTGGCTGGCGCCTTAGCCGATTAAGCCACAGGTGCCGCCTAATCACTTCTTTATTAAAGATCCTATATCCAAATACAGTCACATTCTGATGTTCTGGGGGTTAGGACATCAATGTAGGGATTTTTGTGGCACCTAACTCAGCCTGTAACAGTAGGGGTATTAATATCAAGGCAACAGGCAAATGCACAACTCAGAGTCCCCCCGTCCCTGGCCATCTGCCCCCACCCTAGATATATATTAACATTTACTAGCACACTGCTGGCAGCAGCTCTCAGTGTCAACCCACTTATTGGCTTTTTGGTGTGCCCATCCATTTCTGTGAACTTGGTTAGTCCTCAAAGAGAAATGATTTCTGAGTATTTGAACTAACAAGGCTAAGAACAGGCTTGTCCCTGGAGGAATGGATGTCTTCAGGGGGTATCTAGGTTCCCACCTCAAGGCTTCCTAAGACAATAACTTTTGAAGTCCTCCAGCCTTCCCTGGCCTTCCAGGGAAGTCTATCTTGGAATAATAATAGTGACTTCTGCCGATGCACCCAGCCCAGTACAAAGTGCTTTGCATGGAAGTAGCAGCACATCAACCCTCACAGTAACCTTGCAAGGTGGGTATTACTATTCCCACATCCATTTCTGGATGAGAAACTTTCCTAACATGCACACAGCCAATGGGTGGTGGTTGAGACTCCATCCCTGCCGGTTCTTGATCATTAGGCGGCCTGCCCCCTGAGGCCCAGATTCTCTGTAATTCCACACTGCCTCAAGTAACTCATTCTTATTAACTCTTTCCAGAGGCCAGATCTTGGGTCCTTGACAGCCTTTGTTCCCCTTCCAGGAAAGGAAGTATATCGTTGCAAATATCTTTGTAGCCTGAAGCTGGGATGGTAGGTTTGATGATATTTCTAGCTGCCTTGAGTCCCTTGTTCTGTCCCAGAAAGTGGTATCAAAAGGGCACCTTTAGAATTCCCTCTGATTGCATAAGTAGTTTGAAAAATACATCTGTAATTTGTGACATATATTCTCTAAGCAAAATATAGTAAGCCATGCTTCAGGGAACACACTGTGCTGTTGTACTAATTAATTTGTCAAGTTATGCCTAATTATAAAATGCAGTGTTGCTTATTTTGATTTGTAATGTAGCCTACATTGTTTTAACCACTAAATAGGAAGCGGCAGAGCGTGGGAGAGTGGAGCGTTCCTTCCGGGCTGCAGATGCTAAGGGCTAGGCGTCTGGGTCACGCGGCCAAGAGTGTGTGTTCCAGTTGATACTCGCGGTGCCCCATGAGGCCAGAAGTCCCAGCCCATTTTTCTCCCTCTGAATGGGCAGCCATGGGCCTCTCTGAGTGTCAACTGGTGGACACTCCCCTTGGGTTGTGGTGAGAGTGGCCCATGGGATGGGATGGTGCCCATGAGGGACTAGGAAGGAACACAGGTCACTTCCTGTTGGCCTTTCCTGGCTCTCCAAAAGGAACTGGCTCAGGACCTCTGTGTGGTCCTCCTTGCAGCTAGAGGTTACAGGTTCAAGATGAACAAGTCTGTGGTCAGAGTATGAAAAGCTGGTTTCTAAGACTAATCAGGTGGTGGCAGTCCTTGGGAAATCTGTCCTGGCACAGGGTTGGGCATTTGGATTGGCAGTTTTGAAGCTCAATTTTGTCAGCACATTTTAGAGGGCTTCTTTCCCAGGGACAAAATCACAGTAACCAATCAAGAAAACCCACTTGTAACCACCAGTCAGAGTTCCCGGGATGGTGCCTCACTGGCTCTGCTCAGTCCAGGAAGCAATGTCTCAGAGTAGGAATATCACTTGTCTAGCCCACCAGGACCTGTCGTTGAAGGCTACATCAGGAATCCTGCTCAGGCTTCCCGCTCCGTTTTCCAGGCTGATGACCTCCCCTCTCTTTTCCCTAAACTGACTATAATTCATCTGGCGAGGTGCCCCTAAGCCCTGCCTTCTGAGGACATGCCCGTGTGCCCCAGAGAGTGGGGGGCATGAGGCTCTTCCAAGATTTGGCCTGAGGCTTCCACCCCAATGTCTGGTGATGTTAGCCCTCTAATATTTTCCCAGCCCTGTGTTATTATCTCAAAGCTATTTTGAGAGAATATCTGCTATTTTCACTGGACACATATATCTCACCTTATAGATGTCTATTTATTTGTATTTATAGATTTGTGTTTTATATTTGTTATGTTAAAAACATATGTATTTATTTTCTTTCTGCTTATTATATGTGTACCCCTGGACCATACTGTTTTGTTCCTCAGGGCATACCCAAACCTAGCCCAAAGCCTGGCATCAGTGGGTATTCAAGAAAGTATCTGTTGGGTAAACAAAAAGCTCAGCACTGAGAAGGGAACCCAGGATCACTTCACAGACCTACTTCTACTTCAACCCTGGACATGGTTCATGGCACTTGATTGTCCGGTGCTTCTCCACTGGGATCCCAGAACACCTGGCTGGGGCTGGATCCGACACAGAACACTCACCAACATCCACATGCTTTCATAGTCAAAGGGCACTTGATGAAATTAAAAGGCCGAACATTTAAAATAGACACTTGGGAACCCTTTTTTTGGCAACATATAATTAATCAACCTTAGGAATGCAATTCTGCAGGATATCATTGAGGCAAATAATTCAGCATGACTAAGGACGGGATTAGAAAGATCTGCGAATAAGAATAGCATCTTAGTGTGGAGCTTCCTTTTCCAGAGAAATCTACCCCAGAGTTGTTCAGTAAAATCTTACCTCCAGCTATGATGGAGGGATAATAGTTCTATTAAAAGGGTGTAGATAAAATAAAGGCTTCCAGTGAGATTGTGGTTATAGATGCTACCTTTTGACTGGACAGAGAAAGAGGGTTTGGCCCAAGGCATCCCAGGTCAATCCACTAAAGCTCCTTTTCAAATAACCATGCTCCCTGAAATCTAGAACCTAGATTCAGTAAGATTCCTATGGTTCCATGTACCTCTCCATTCATCTATATCAGCGGTTCTCAACCTGTGGTCGCGACACCTTTGGGGGTCAAACGACCCTTTCACAGGGGTCACCTAAGACCATCCTGCATATCAGATATTTACATTACAATTCATAACAGTAGCAAAATTATAGTTATGAAGTAGCAACGAAAATAATTTTATGGTTGTGGGTCACCACAACATGAGGAACTGTATTAAAGGGTTGCTGCATTAGGAAGGTTGAGAAACACTGATCTATATCATCTATCCATCAATCTACCCATCTACTGCCTGCCCATCCATCCAATTTCCCATCCTATTCATCTACCCCATCCATCCATCCATCTCTCTATCCCATTCATTCATGCATCCATCCATTCATCCCATCCATCCACCCCACCCACCCACCCATCCATCCATCCATTCCTCCATCCATTCGTACATCCATCCATTCATCCTATCCATCCACTCATCCACTTGACCCATCCATACCTCTATCCCATCCATTCATCCCATCTATCCACTCCACTCACCCATCCATCCATCCATCCCTCCATCCATTCATGCATCCATTCATTCATCCCATCCATCCACTCATCCACCCACCCACCCACCCATCCATCCCTCCATCCCTCCATTCCATCCATTCATGCATCCATTTATTCATTCCATCCATCCATCCACCCATCCATACACCCACCCATCTATCTATATGTCTATTCATCCATCCATCCATCCATCCATCCATCCATCCATCCATCCATCCATCCAAAGTGAGCATAGACAATTATAATCTGATTATAGAGAACTTTCCTGATGCCAGGGGAGCTTGGGGGTTGGGGGGTTGGGGCCCTTACCAGGAAGTAAATGAAGCCTCAGCTGGTCCTTGGGAAACAATGTGGTGTTGTGGAAAGAATGTCTGCTTTGGAACTAGAAATGGATTTGATCTTTGCTTTGCCATTTATGGTCTGAGTGACTGGGTGAGTCACAGGATTGCTCAGAGACTTTATTTTCCTCCTCTATAAAATGGAGGTAACAGTGTCCATCTGAGTCTGTGATGATTCAGTGAGATGCTGTGTGCGGAAGTCTTGAGAGAATGCCTGCCTTTGGTAGCTAGTGGGTAAATTTTAGTGTCTTTTTCACTCTTTGGACTGTGCTAGTCCTTTCTTTTATTAATGTATTTATAAAATTCAGATCCTTTTAAAAGATATTTATATATTCTGTATTATACACATACACACCACACTCACACACAAACATAGACTATAAAACTATCAATTCAGTGTTAAATTTCTCCCTTTCTCTGGGAACCCCACAAGGACATCTGCTACCTCAGTGCCATTAGCTGTGTTAGCACACCTATAAGTACTTTGTTTAAAAAAATCAAATATTAATAAGCTTAGCAGGCACTTGGGGCTTCTGTTTAATTACTCTGAAAGGTGAGTTTACTTAAAATAAGCTAATTTGTAATTCTAAAGTTGTAAGTTTGGATAACTGTCCCTTGAAGACTGTTTTCAATGAATCTCAGTGTAGATATGGAATCCTCAATTTCTATAGGGGATGCCCCAGAGTAAATAGGGGATGCTTTCTGACACCCCCTGCTTCCTCCCTAACTCAGGGGGAGCACAGACAACACCTTTAACCTTGGAGCCAGTTGAGGGGAATTGGGCTCTTGTTACCCTGATTGGTGATGGTTATCATTTCCATCTTGTGGGAGCCCCAATGGGCCACTGGTTCTGTGGGTGTGAGGGGAGGGAGCTCACATTCTTGCTTGCCTAGAAACCTAGCTGCTGACTGAGAAGGCTCAAGGCGGCCCACCAGCCTGGGATTGTGGGGACACAGTGGTGCCTGCCTGCCTGCCTGGGTGTTCTCCGGCTGTCTTGTAGTCCATGCTTCTGCAAGACTATGCTGCTGTCCTCCTGAAAGGACTTTAGGTGGTCTCTGTGCAACCTGGATTGAGGTTTTGTAAAAGAAGCTCGATTTTCATCTCATCTTTATCAAATTACTAGTCCTCTGGCTCAGCTTTCCTCCCCACCCCTTGCAAAGCACAGAAAGCTGAAGTATGGTTCATTGTCTCAGGCTTCCATGGTCTGCTATTCAGTTTCTCTGTCCCTCTGAGCAGTGTGCCAAGCAGGGCACTAAGTGATCACGGGCCCTTAATATAAATGTTTGATGATGATAATTAGATCACGGGCAATTTGTTACCATAACATTTACTTTTCACATTTTTCTTGGAAATGGTATCTGTCTTCAGCTCTTCTGCTTGACTCAGGACAGTGATTTCAATTTCTGCAAAGAATGTGGCCCAAAGAGGCAATTTATTGTTGAAGAAAGAGCAAAGGCCTCAGAGCTGGGTGGACTGAGCTTCTATTCGGCTTCTTTGCCTTCTAGCTGTTTGAATTTGGGCGATCATGAATTTCTGGGCTTGACTTTCCATGTTTGTCAAATACCTTATCCCTTCCTCCCACAAATATTTAATGATATTTCCCATCCACTGAGATATGTCTGTGAGTCAGACCACGCCCCCTTTACCATGGAGCTTACATTCTGGATAAGTGAGAGAGGTAATAACCGGATAAGCACATACGATAGATATATTTGGCAGTGATACACACTATGAAGGAAAATAAAGTTGAGTAATTATGGGAAGAGACAGCAGTGAGGAAGTCCTGTTACAGATAGGAGGGGAGGCCCCTCTAACATGGAGGAATTTGAGATGTCTGGAGAGGGTGAGTAAGTGAGCTACTGGAACATAGCAGGGGAAACAGCATCCAGGCAGAGGGAACAGCCAGTACTAAGACTCTGAGCAAGGGTATATTTGGCATGTTCCAGAAATACCCTGGCAGCAGGTGAGGTAGAGCTTTGTAAGGAAATTGGATTTGCTCCAAGATGGAAGCAGTTAGAGTAGTGGTTCTCAAACTTCCTAATGCCACAACCCTTTAATACAGTTCTTCATGTTGTGGTGACCCCCAACCATAAAATTATTTTTGTGGCTACTTCAGCACCATTAGCACCACAACATGAGGAACTGTATTAAAGAGTCATGGCATTAGGAAGTTTGAGAACCACTGAGTTAGAGAGTTTACACAGACCTGCTGGAAGGACAGACTATGGCAGGAGAGGGGGAAGGAGGAGAACACTACTGAAACACCTCAGGCAAGAGGTGGTAGGGGCTTTGATAGCAGGGGGATGGGGACTACGGGGTGTATAGAGGTGGGAAACCTGAAAAGTGGTCAAATTCCAGATGTCTTTTGGAGGCAGGTGGACAGAAGCTACAGAGAGGTTAAATGTGGGTCTTGAGAAATCGATTTTGGCCTGAGTGAAAAGAATGGCATGGCCAATTGCTGGGGCAAGGAAGACTACAGAGGAGTGAGTTTCGGGGGGATGTGGAAACAGGGAGCTTGGTTTTGCAGGTGTTCAATTTGAAACGCTCCTCACACATTTGGAAGCTTGGAGGAAGGAGGCAGCTGGATCTACCCTGTTAGGGGTGAGAGAGGTTGGGGCTGCAGATGCAACCTGCAGACTCACCGTTGCACGGCCCTGAGGGGAGCTTTCATGTTAGAGAAGGTTGTTGGGGGTGGGAATGAAGGCCAGAGATGTCTGGGGACTGGTTTCAGAACAGCTGTTTCAGGAGCCGAAGGGTGGGGGGCATAAGCCTGTCGGGTTTCCTGACTCTCATCCTTCAGAACACGTGGGAAATTTTTGACCAGTTTGGAACTCTACTGAAAGACCAGGGACTTTTCTTTCTAAAGTATAAATATTTTGCAAATGATCATGCAATGCAACTTTTATTTAGTTAGAAACCCATCACTGGAGATGGAAATTGCCCTCTCCCTAGCCTCTGAATCTCTGCCATGAGATGGCTTCTCAGAGACAAAGTTGGACACCCTGGGGCCCTGCTGAGGGGAGCCCTGGCTGTGCTGAACCTGTCATCTCTGGAAGTCTGAACATCACACATTCTCCCCTTCTCTGGGATTGAGCCCAGATTTTCCATGTGAACATGCACATGAATATCTAATGACCATCTCATCATTGTAGAACTTTTCAGGGCAGTCAACCAATGCCTGTTTTGTCAGGGTCAGTTAAGTGGTCTGGCTCACCTGAAGTGAGACAGTCAGACGGAGCATGCAAGAGACCCTGCCTTCTAGTCCTGTGGTCCAGGACTCCAATTCCATAGCCTCCCTGGCTGTGTAAAATCCCATAACCTTCCCAGAATGAAGGGGGCAGGGTTGCCCTGTCACACAGTACCCAAGGATGGAAGATTTTTTTATCTGCAGAGTTGTCGTGGTACCTTGTTGGATGGGGCAGAAGCAGATGTGATGAGAGCAGGCTAAGATGGCTCATTTTTGGTAATTATTCTATCAAGGAAGTATTGGGTTGTGATGCACGAGGCAGTTTTGGAGCCAGACACACCTGGGGGTTGAATGCCAGCTCAGCCTCTCATTAGCTGTGTGATCTGAGCCAAATCACTTCACCTCTTTGAGGCTGAATTTTCTCATCCATATGACAGGGGATATTAACTCCTACCTCCAAGGGCGGTTGGAAGGATCAAGTCGGGTTAAGATCATAAAGGAGCTGGTGCAGAGCCTGGCATGAACCTGGCGTTCACACAATGTTTATTCTCTTTCCTTGTCTATGTGCAGCCAAAGAGAAATTCATGATGACAGTAGTTATGGGGTAATGATTAACAGTTTCTGTAATGACTATTGTGATAATATGAGGGTTGATTTTATGTCAATAAATCAATTAGGAAACCTGTGCTGAGGAAATGCAAGGCAATGTGTGATGTGTAGGCAAAACAAGGGCAGTGCTTATTCACTAGAATGTCATCAGCGGCTGGCTTTACCTGAAGAGAACTTGATTTCAAAGGGATGTCGGGAGGAGAGGTATAGACTCCCCACAAATGATACAATGATCTGAATTCATGAGCACAACACTTGGAAAATCAAAGCAATATTTTTCCCATTCATTAACATTCAAATAAAAAATTCATAGCAGCACTACTCACAGTAGCCCTGAAGCGGAAGCAGCAATCCAAATGTGTGTCAACTGTGGCGCTGAATGGACCGATTGTGGTATATCCATACAATGGAATATATTTAGTGAATCTGACCACATGCTACAGCTTGGTTAAAACTTTATTCTTATTGAAGGAAACTGGACAAGAAAAGAACCAATATTGTATGATTCCATCTGTAGAAAATGTACAGAACAGGCAAGTCCTCAGAGACAGAAAGCAGATGAGTGATTGCCAGGGCCTGGGGAGAGAGGGAAGTGGAGAGTAATTGTTAATAGATATGTGGATTTGTTTGTGGGTGATAAAAATATTCTAGAGCTAGGTAGAGGGATCGGTTGCATGACTCTGTGAATGTATTCAGTGCCATGGAATTGTACACTTTAAAATGGAAAACATTAAAAAAAAATAAATAAAATGGAAAACAGTGACTTTTATGTAATGTGTGTTTTACTATAATTAGAATAATCAGATAAAGGAATCTGGGATTTTACTCAGGGAGACCCTTATAGAAGGCTGTTCCCTCTTCATGGAGCTCTTTTCCTGCCTGCCTCTGGCTAAGGACCAGACCCTCACAGCACACTGTAGACAAGCTACTCCTTCATTTTCCCAGCATCTGGGAGAGCGGTGGTCTTCTTCCTTCTTTACAGACCAGGAACGGAGGCTGAGAGCCAGTCACGCACCTTCTTTAATCTCACAGCCAGCGTGTGCTGAGTTGAGACTCACACCTACGCTTGTTACATGGCCACATGAAGGCTGAGCCTGCCGCTGCAAATGCCAGTCTCTGTTCACTCATCCGGGTCACAGCCATTTATTGAGCACTGACTATGTTCTGGCTCTGGGCTAGGTCTGGGCTGCCTTCTCACCCTTTAGGTTCACTTCTGGGTTGCTGTTGCCCAGCTCAGTATCCGGCAAAGGGTAGAAGCCAAGTGAGTGAGTATTAGTGAGTACATGTCAGGTTTTCTCTCCAAGGTTGTTGACTTCGTGGTAGGTGGGCAACTGGATTAGGGGAATGGCTTTCTCTTTGACAACAGACAATAGGAATGATTTCAACAGGAGAGAGTCTGATTCCTAACTTCTCTGAAGAAAAGCGGCTCAAAGCCTTCATCCTCCTTTCTCCAGATACTTGGCAGACATGGCTCATCAAGCAGTAGAAAAGCATTCGTATGTTCAGAAATGGACAATTCGGCATTGTAAATTTTAAAAATTAACAGACTGTTAAAGCATCAGTATACACTTGAAGTCATGGCAGAAAGCAAGCATTTCGGCGCTGGTAAGAGCAATGTGTATGTGTGTGTATTTCAGATATTACTCATCAAATACAAGCATATGTTTATAACCCGCCATCTATATGCAAATAGTTTGTGGCGTGGTGCTTATATCCCCCACAAACAGTGTGAAATTTATATAAATTATGCAATAATATAGATGTTGCACATATGTTAGTCAGAGCTAATTGTCTACAAAACTCCGAGCTTGCAGGGGTTTGTGTTGGGTGTGTTAGCAACACCCTGGCAGGCCCAGGGGGCGGTGCCTGGGAAGGTCCTGCTCTATTAGCAATCCAGAGAGCATTGTGGCTCTGGGCACAGAGGGACTGTATGGGCAGAGGGCTTAGAGGCAAGTTTCTCTGGGCCTTCAGTTTTACAGGCTCAAAATTCAATTTTATTTGGGTTCTGGGTAGTGACTGGGCCGGAAGCACTATTCCAAGCCCCAAGACAGGGTTATTCATTCACAGGGGGAAGCTGGGCTGTTTGCGGGGCTGGGGGCTCACTCCAGCTGAGTTGCAGGGTCTCTCCTCACAGACACAGTGCAGGGCCCAGATATCAGGTTCTGCTCCAGTTTCAAAGTCCAGCCCACTCACCCCCCACTTGCTGGTTATGTGATACCTGAGGAAAACACCCAGCATCTCTATAATCTGTTTTCTCCTTTGTAAAATGAGGAGATGATGGCTTCTGTGTTAGGGTTGTGATCGTGATAAAAGTGATACCTGCTTGTAAAGAACTTAGTATATATGATGTGTTTCCAGCTGGTGAAACCCCTTGCTAGGGACTACCTTGGAGCTGACCTTGTAGGAAACTGTAAGAAGGAGCCAATTCTGATGAGGCTGCTTGTGATAGTTAGGAAGTTAGGAGTCAAACTAACCCCTGTGGGGATCCCTTGGATTCATGGTGTTTGCATTGGAGCCAGGTGATGTCAGTGGTGGAGCAGAGTGGCAGGTGTAGCCACCTCCCCTCTAGGGCTGCCGCTACCCCTACCCAGCACAGATACTGGAAACTAGCATAATCACTAAATTTTTTATTGTCTTCCCTCCTCCTGCTTCTCCCTGCCCCCGAACTGGACTATAATAAGGTTTTATTATTCTTAGGAACACATAAATGTTTATATGTTGATTTTGTATTAGTATGAAGTACATTGGATATTTATTTTCCCATTCTTGTGATACTTAACTAAGAAGAATGTATTTCAACTCCATCCAGATAATGTAAAAGATGTAAAGTCTCCATCTTTTTTAATGGCTGCATAATATTCCATGGTATACACATACCATAGTTTATTGATCCATTCATGGGTTGATGGGCACTTAGGTTGCTTCCACGACTTGGCAATTATGAATTGAGCCACAATAAACATTGTAGTGCAAGTGTCTACCTAGAAGAACAAAAATCATTTTACCATAATCACTATTTGTGAGTAGTACCTACTGTGTGCCAGGTGCTAAGTGCTTTAATATGCATTTTATTACCTAGTGCTCCCCAAGGGAAGATGCATACCATGTATTCCTGATCTACAAGTAAGGGAGCTGCAGCTCAGCCCAGGGAAGCCACATCTTCCGGTCACAGACCTAGGAAGGGGGAGTGAGGATTTGAGTCTGGCCCTGTCTGGATCCAGAGCACATTCACTGCCCTGGAGCTGACTCCTTCATCAGGGTAACTCCTCCCCAAATAGCACTGGCCACATGGAAATGTGTTTCTGCATTTTGAGCCCCTCTCATTATATGCTTTCTGTTAAGACAGTTCTAAACCACTGGTGTTGTTTTTGAGACTGCCATTGGGACTGATGTTGCAAACTCCCCTGGCTTGTTTTCCTGGAATTAGCCTGGTATAAAGAGCCCTTTAGGTGACCTTAGAATTCCCAGGTGACCTTAGAATTCCCACCTACGCTTCAGGGTTCTCCTTGTTTACATCTTGGCAGATGGGGGAGGGAATACCCACCCACTGTCTCCCTGTGGTGGGGAGCAGGCAGCCTCCTGGGTGCCTAGGCTAGCAGTGACTCTCTGCCAAGCTGAGTAGCTGTGAGCCTGCTGGGAACAAAGTGGTGGCCAGGAGGAAGTCTGGACTGTAGCCAGCTGAGAAGTGGAGCTCAGAACTGGGAACACTATTTCCTGGGAAGAGCCCACACCTAACTCAGATCTGCTTATCTTGTGGAGCCGTGTTCTCCCCCATGTCACTGTGGTGTGGCTTCTCTCACTGGCTCCTTACGGATCACTGTGTACCATTTAGAGCATCTCACAAGCAAATTTAGCCAAGCTTATTTTGGGCCAATTGAAGTTGTAGGCATGCTGCCTGGAGAAAAAATAGATCTTTTCTCACTTGATGTGTGACAGATGAGAGCGACAGAGAGGCCTGCGCACTCTATCCTGCACACGGTGATCGCTGCTTGGGGGCCCTGGGGCTGGCCCCCTTATTTTCCTGCTTCTCATGTGTCACTTCTGAGATGTTTAAATGGGTCATTTGCACCAGACAGCTGGGGGATAGTGGAAGAGGCGTGGCCAAGAGAAAGTAGGCGAGTCATTCTGCAGGAGGCTGAGCAGGTCCCTTGTCTCTGCGTACCCGCTGGGAACTGGGTGGTCTCATCTGGGACCACCTGTTCTGGTCCTGTGTATGGCTTATGGGTTGTCAGAGTGTAGAGACCCACCAGCTCTTCCTACTTCTGCTGGAGGGTGGGGCCCTTGACTAGGGAAATCCAAAAGCTCTTTTTTGTCTCCACTACCTGGACATAAGTGGCTGGGTTTGATTCCGGGGTGCTGTAGAGGATGGAATGAAAAAGAGGACCGCATTAATGCAACCCAATTAATGAGCATCTACTGATTCTGCACATGGACAGGGTTGTGATTATTGTTGTCATTCTTGTATATTGTTTGTTCCTTTGCTAAGTGAGGGATGGTGAGGCCCTTTCCATATGTAGCATGGGGGTGGGAAGGGAGCTTACTTGAGTCCTCTTAAGGGAATAGATGTACTTGACCTTAGAGAATTAGAAGACCGATGAGATATAAGATAGAGCCTGGAGGAGTCCTGGGTCTGTGTAAATCGTTTATGACTTCCTCCTGAGGAAGAATGTGTTTGGTCAGGGGAGGTGGTGAATCCAGCCTTGGACGTTGTGAGCATGCAGCGTTTGTGTGGTTTGTGCACAGGCAGCCACTGTCAGTGAGCAGTTGGTAATAAAGACATGGTGTCCAAGGGAGAGTCTGGACAGGAGACCTAGAGAAGTAGTGGGTGTGGGGCAGGTTGCTGAGAGAGAGTCTGCAGGGAAAGCAGAGCTCAGGGACTGAGCCGGCATAGATGGGATGGCAAAGGCAGTGACCCTTGGAAAATGGGACCATAATATTACTTCACTTTTGGAGTTGTGAGGATTCAGTGAGGGATATGTATTGAAGGGCTGACAGTGGCATGCAGAGCACAGTGAGTCCACAGGCTGTGGGAATTGCTGGTTTAGAGTATGGTGGTAAGTGTCATCTCCCCTGATTACTTTTCCTAGCCTTTCTGGGGGACACATATTTCACCTTTGGACTGGGTTGGATGGTGGGAGAGGTAGCTGGGACTCTGGGCTGTATCCCTATCCTGGGTAGGGAGGCCCTGAGGACAGAGACCCTGGCAGGTGGCAGTGCAACAAAGCCTCTGAGCAACCTGGGCTGGGGCAGGAGACTGGGGAGATGGACTGCCCAGTCTGCCTAGGAGGCAGTGTTTAAAACATCCTGTGGGGCTCCCCAGTTTGAACCTAGTTTGGACTCAACAATCTCTTCAGTCTTAAAAACAAAAAGAAGTTTTTGCTAACACCCATTCCCCAGTAGAATAGTGACCTTGAACTAGCCCCTTATATAGACCTTCAGAAAAAAAGAGCTTCAGAACTTCCCTTATTTTTCCGTCCTTGAAGGGACTTTGGAGTTAGGGGGGTAATGGGTAGAAGGCTGCATGGCCAACCTGTGGAACCCTCTCCCTGCCCTCCCCGCCCCCCCTCCTTGCCCCATGTCCTTGCACTGTCCAGTACGGAATCCACCAGATTTATGTAGCTTTTGAGGACTTGAAATATGGCTGGTGCTATTGAGGACCTGAATTTTTAATTATAGCTGATTGAAATTAATTTAAATTTTAAAACTGACACCTGATTTAAGTATTAGAAAAAAGGGAAGTATGTTGGAAACAACCTGATTATGTGAATCTACTTTGCTAAAGATAAATTTTATAAAATCTAAAATCAGATGGAGTATTTCTGATGAAAATTTAGCGTTTAGATGGAGATGTGCTGTAAATGTACAATACACGCTGGTTTAGAAGACTTCGTATGAATGTAAAATATCTTATTAATAGTTTTTGTATTGATTACTTGTTGAAACGATAATATTTGGCTAAATAAAATGTCCTATTAAGATTAATTTTATCTGTCTTTTGTTGCCTTTTTACAGTGGTTACTAGGACATTTTAAATTGAATATGCGGCTTTTATCTATTTATCCTGGACAGGGCTGCTCTAGGTGGCCCAGGACCAAGGGTGAACCAGAAAGCCCTGGACAGGTGTACTTCCATCTTTCATCTTCGAAGCTGAGGCTCGGGCTTCCCAAACTTCTGGGAACCTTCTGATTCAGCCTCTAGTCTGAGCTCTTCACGGCTGTGGGCTTCACTTACAGAACAAACCATGCAGGAGGAGGGAAAGTTTTATAGGTTTAAAGGAGACACCAACCTTAATGTAAACTCTGGACTTTGGGTGAGGATGATGCATCCATGTAGGTCATCATTTGTGAAGAAAGTACCAGCGTGGTGCGGGGTGGTAAGAATCGGGGAGGCTGTGCCTGTGTGGGGGCTGGAGGAGTGTGGGAAATAGCTTTGCTTCTGATTCATTTTGCTGTGAACCCAAAACTACTCTTAAAAAATGAAGTCCATTAATAAAAGGAAAACTCTAAGCAGAGAAGAGTAAGAAAAACAAACACAAACAAACCCCTCCAAAACAGCACCTCAGGGTATCATCAATGACTTCCTTTTGCAGGGGAAAGAGATTTGTCAGTTAATCCCTACTAATCGGGGGAGGTGTCAGCCTCCGAGGGCAGAGCAGAGCACACTCGAGTGCATCACAGCACTAGGGAGCAGCTGCCTGAGGTTCTTACCGGGAAACCCAGAGAAGCTCAGAAAGGGAGAAAATGCCTTTTCTTAATTTGGCTGGCTTCCATTTGGGAGATCAAGGCTTCCAATGTCACCCCACTATTACAAGTGGATTCCTCCCAAACTTTGACTGTGGACATAGTTGTTGTTTTGTAGAATGGCCCTCAGACACTTTTATCCTCCTCCCAGGTGGGCAGGAAGGCTGGGTTGAGGAAACCACGGATGAGAATCAGGAGAATCAGGAAGGATAAGAACACCTGCAAAGTGGTCTCCAAGAATTCTCGGGGGGCTGCTAATATTCTATTTTCTCATCTCTGTATGCTCAGCAGTCTTAGGATTTTTGCACTTTTCTGCATGTGTATAATACCTCAATGAACATAGTTTGATTCAACAAGAGGCCCCAGGGATAGCTGTCATTGTCACCAACCCCATGAGAGCAAAGGTGCTGCTGCTCCCAGGGGGGTTTCTTGTCTTCCCAGGGAGGCCTTATTCAGCTGGAGGGGCTGTCCTGGCGGCCTTTGCACACAGAGGGCCCCAAGTGCTGCTGGCTAATGTGATGCCTTAGGATTTTGCAAATGGTGGGGATGGAGCGCAAGATGATGAATTACAAAGCGCTTTCTACCTACACCTCCCCTGCCATCTGTTACTCCACTTCATCCACAGTCACCTTCACAGACTTGACCTCATTCTAATAAGCAGGACACTGAGGACCTTTAACAAGGTCACTGAGCAAATAAAACATGAAGGTTTGAACTCAGTTTAACTGGATTCCCCTAGGGTCCTGTAGGCTCTCGGCCGGGGATCACAGAGGGTACAGGGTAGATGAAGCTGGGTGGGTGGACCTCAGTTCCTGGGTGTCCCCCATGGATGGCTGTGCCCTGGAGCCATCCTGTCCTGTCTGCTATGAGGGTTTGGGCTGCCAGCTCTGGTTTATCTCCACCTTCCCCCACCCAACCTGGGATCCATCCTTGCTTCTGTCTGGCACCTTACAAATGTGGACAGGTCTTCCCCTGCCACCCTAAAGGAAACTGATTTTTTGCCCACATTGGAACGAGTTTTCTCATAAGTGCATATGCCCTGTGTTGTCTCGGTGAGGGCATCGCGGGCCCTCTGAGCGCAATGCGCAGGATGCTAAATGAGCTCTTTGATGTTCCGCCTGAGACACGTTTGTGTTATAAATGGGTACAACTGGAATTTGGCTTTGGTGATCTATGATGTTTGTCATGTTTCCCCCATGGTAGGACAGTCAGAGGGAAGCTAATTTATTTTAGGTTAGGCTTCCTGAGGCTTCGGTGTGGTTGGGATGATGTTCTCTCTGCCATCAGTGGGATGAAGCTGGCTGTGCACTTGGCTGACCACTGCCTCCAGCATACCTGGCTGGCCTGGCCCCATTCCTGCTTGCCCAGGAGCCCACATGGCTCTGACCACGTCCACATGTGCTTTTGCCTTCTTTTGGCCCCTGAAGACCTGGGGAGTAGTCAGACAGACCTCTGTTTAACCTTGATCTGGGACCGGTCAGCTACCATACTAGCTGTGTGGCGAGAAGCTAGTCACATACCCTTTCTGGACTTCTGCTTCTTTATTTGTGAGAGAGAGAATGCCAACTCCCACCCGGGGGTCTTCATGAGAGGATAATGTGGACAATCTGGAAAGGGCCTGGCATGGGTGCCCAGACATGAGGACAGCTTTTCCTCACCTGTAACTTGAGAGCAAAGATTCTACCTGCCCAGCTGGCCAGTCAGGGTGTAGCTAGAATGGGGGCAGGATCATGAGCATGAAAGGGGAAGTGCCTTGCGTCCTGAAGCCCTTCCACCCTCCTGGAGCCCAGAGGTGCTACCCCCTCCCTGATGGGAACACTGTTGATATCCTCTTGAAGGCATATGGCTGAGGCATTTGGGGACTTATAGAGAGATGCCCAGGTAATCACTCTCATACCAAGGGGGATGTGTCAGTGCCAAGGCAGCTGGGGTTGAGGGGGCAGCTGTGGGCCAAGGCTTGCTGCTGTCAGCCTGGTGGGTGAGGACACGAAAGGGTTAGGAGGCCCCTCTGTGGTACAGAAGCCCCTCTGGTTGTGTTTCTGAATGGGCTTTGAGGCAGCTGCCAGGTGTCTGGTTGAAGCCACTCATCTCTCCTCTGTGCTCCTACAGGAGAGAGAAGGCACCCTGATCAGAGGTACCTTCATGTCTGATAAGAGCAACTATGTCCTGGACAGTTCCTACAGTTCAGCATCCAGCATCAGGTGTCTTGACTGTATGTCTTGATTTGAGATTGCAAACTCCTCAGCCCTGGGAGCATCTTTTGGAGGAGGTCCATTGGGAACTGGATGCGCATGCCCTCTCAGAGTTACCCAAGTGCAGAAAACATTGGTTGCATCAGGAAGAAAGAAGACAGTATTGTGTGCATGGTGTTGGGAACCTGGATCTGCAGCTGGTAGAAACTGGAGTGCACGGCAGCCTTGCTCCCACCACAGCCTCTGGCAGGGTAGAAGGGAGGGCCACTCCTTTCAATGTCAGGCCAGAGCCCAGCAGCAGCAAGTCTTGGTGGGAGTGTGGGGGTGTGTCTGTAGACCCAGCATTTTAGCTGGAGGGCTCCAGAGGTACTCACAGGAGGAATGGAAGAAACAACTTCTGTAGCGGCATCAGCAGCTTGGCAGGCTGAGACTCGGCCCAGCAGAAGGCGTGGGCACCTGCAGTCACGTGTACATCCCAAAGCCAGCTGTTTGCTCTTGGCGTCCTAGCTGCAATAAAGAACCTAGGACTTGTTGGAGTGAGAGACAGGTTGTCATGCTGTGTGAGAACACTGCAGATGTAACTCAATAGAGTTCCCCAGACATTCTGGCATGGGATACTGTCTGTCTTGTAGCATTTGTTGATGCTTCTCATAAGCCTGTCTTACCTCTCCCCGCAGGGTCATGGTAGGCCAGACAACCAGTCTGCATCTGTCACAGGAGCGTACAGAATTCTGACCCAGCTGGGAGGTTTTGGTATTTCAGGGAGAGGTTTCTGATGCCATAGCTTTGTTATGGCCCATGGCATGAAAGAGCTCGTGGGAAGTCTGTGTCTCCATGGCTGAGGGTCACGGCCCAGGGCTGGATGACCCCTGAACTGAAGCAGGCGAGCAGACTGCCCTCCTTGGATGTGACCACTGCTCCAGATTCTTCTCTTTCTTCTGGAGCTGTGGATAAGCAGGAGCTGGGAGCGAGGACTCAGGGAGAGTCTGCGTGAGGAGCAGGGGGGTAGTGCAGGTGCAGGAGCCCCACAGCGAGGCAGATGGGATGGCTCTGCGGTGCTGAGTCTGGGAGGACATTTGAGGGGCATGTGCCAACCTCGTCTCTCTCCTTCTCCCTCTGCCTCTACCGGGAGCTTTGCAAAGCCCACATAGGACTTGCATCGTCTCTTCCTCTTCCTTTTCTTCCTTGCTTGGAATCACCACACCAGCTTTTCTTGCTTCAGCATGTGGGGAATGACCAGATCATTTGCCATTGTCAGGACTGGCTACTTTGAGTCATACGGATGGCTTAAAAGTGGGAGGACATTTAAGTCATCTGCTAGATGGCATGTCTCTCCAGATTGGATGTCTGCCATTCATGCTGCCCCTTGTCCTAGAGACACTGGGGGGGGGGCCAATATAGCCACATGGGCTGTGGCCTTGGGCAGTGGCCCAGGTGTATCTGCTCAAAGACATTAGGGAAGTGGCTCCAGAACTCCTGCCCCTACAGGCCGGGCTGAGCAAAGGGCAGCCTGGTGCCCAGTGTAGCTCCTGCTGGCTGATGGCTATGTCTGCACCAAAAGTCAGCACATAGTAGAGCAGGGTCAGTGCTTACTAAAGTCTGATGCTGGACTCTGTAGCAAACCTTTTCCAACAATCCAGATTTTGCACACGTGCTCTATGCCCAAGCACAGATTAGGCTGCACTGGAGAGTCAGAGAAAGGAGAGGGAGGGTCAGGAAAGATGACAGACGTCTCTTGATACTTGCCCACTCGCCAGGAATTGTATTTTAAGTTGTTACTCCCATAGATAAAATGAGAGAAGCAAGCCTCAGAGGAGTTTGGTTTATTTTCTTAAACAAGCATCACTCACACAAGCAAGTGGCTGGGGTGGAATTTGAACCCAGGAATACCTGTCGGCAAGTCCAATCCTTTCTTCCTGTGTCCTCTACATGTGCTTAACCTCCTCCTAGAGTTGGAGACCACTTCCACCTCAGGGCCTAGCAGATCAGAGTGCATAGGAGCACTTGGTAAAGGTTTATTGAATGAATGAATGAGTCAGGTTGGGCTTATATCCGATGCTTTTCCCCACGGGAGCGCCCTCATCTGAGGTGCTGAGCATGAGGCTGATGTCACTGACTCTCAAGTCCACAGCCTCCTGGCCACATGGCTCTGGGCCTCGAGGTGTTCATTATTTTGTGGAAAGAAGGAATAGTGCCTATGAAAGGGCAGGTGGGTTATAGAAATGTAGGTCAGAGATCTGAGAGGCCAACTGATCTTCAGAAACATTGAAAATAAAATATGTCAGAAGCAGGAAAAGCATGAAGTGGAGAAAAGCAAGACTTAAGCTCTTCATTTCTTGGTTATTCCATTAATATTTATGGAGGAACTTTGTTCGGGCACTGTTCTTGGCTCCTGGGAGATGGTAATGAAGAAGACAGAAAAAGTCCGTATCCATCTTACAGAGGAGTTATCACAATAGGCTCTTATTTAGAACTTTCGTGTATTTAAACGTGAAGGCTTGGATCCCCAGCAAACATTCGCCATTCTAGGCCCTAGGGATTCAGAAGCAGAGATCTCTGGCAACACCCTGAGAAGAGACAGTGCTCTTTGGGGTCAGTCTATTTAACTCAGCCTCCTGTCTGCTTCCTGTCATTCATCTGAAACTATGACCCCTGGATAACTATCTTCCTCACCAGTCCGGCCCAGACGTAATGCTGGGTAACTTCACTGTCTATGTGGTGACTCTTCAGCACCACGACCTCTCATTCCCTTGACCTCCTGATTTCCAGTGACCCACCCCTCAGCTTCCTACCTCCATGGCTGCACCCTGGTCTTCAGCACTATCCAAAATGACTCTAGTTCCCAGCTCCTGCTTTCTGACCAGGTCCTTAATAATTCCATCTTCCTTACATGCTGTGCCTTGAAGGTTGTGATTGCAACAACAGTTGTTAGTTCCCACTAACTTAACCAGTTAAAATAATGAATTGTTAAGATATTGGGTTGCTCACAGAATCAATGGGAATTCCTAAGAATCAGATTGAGAAAAAGAGCAGAGGCCAAGGGAGTCCGGGCCACAGGGAGCACAGTGACACCTCCCCCCTCCCCACCCTGCCCCTGTCACCTAGCTCAGCCGCCACCTGCACTGCACCCCACCACTGCTGCTGCAGCTGGACTGTGGGCGGCACCCCACGGGGCCAGTCCTCTCTTGTGTTACTTGCATCTTTCTATCATGTTCACCAGATTTAGAGAGTTGAGTAAGATCATCCAGTTTCTTCTTTTTGCTGTAGCTAGCAAGGTGTTGGGAGAAACATTATTTGACCCCATTCAGTGTCCTTAGCAAGAGGAATAAGCTTTCTTCTATGAAGACTAACACTATGGGTTTCTCCCAAACCGGAAGGGAGTTTGGATGCTGGGCAGTAAAAAGAAAGCCCTTGGTCACTACATTAGCTGATGACTGCCATGTGCACTTAATTCAATCGATATTTTTGAGCACCTACTATGTGACTGGCATGGTTCTAGGGAGTGAGCCAAACATGAAAATCCCTGCTCAGATGAGACTTTGAGGAGACAGACAAGAAACACGATGAGTAAGTATATGACATGTTATGTTATGATAAGTGCCAGGGGAAAATTACAGGAAAAGGGGCTGTGAGGCGTTTAGAAGGATTCTGTGTTAGATGAGGTGGTAGGAAAGGCTTACCGGGAAGCTGGCATTGGAGCAGACCTAAAAGATGAAGAAATGAGCCAGTGAGCTATCTGCACAACTGGGGGGAAGGTGTTCTGGGTACAGGGGGCAGTAAATGTGAAGACCTTAATGTGGGGGCTTAGGGTGGCACCTGTGGCTCAAAGGGGTAGGGCGCCGGCCCCATATGCCAGAGGTGGCGGGTTCAAACCCAGCTCCAGCCAAAAACTGCCAAAAAATAAATGTGGGGCTCAACTGGGTGTGGGAGCTTGAGTGCTTGTAGGGGCTTGAATGGAATGCCCTCCAAAGAGGTGAGAGGCCATGGGCCCGGAGGAGAGGCTTAGGAGGAGGTGAAGTTTCAGAGGTAACAGTGTTAAGCCTGAACACGTGCTCCTTTTAGGCCAGTGACAGTCTGGGAGGTTAGCCATTGACTGGGAGTGACTGTTGTGCTATGCAGTGCACTTCTGGATGGCAGCTACGTATTTTGCCAAGCTGTGTTTATGGAATGCCTGTCTTTTTTCCCCGCCTCAACTCAAGGCAGTCCTATGTGGGTTGATGTGGGTTGAGAGAGAGGCCAGCACATGGCCGGAGTGTACAGCTAGTAAGAAACCTTCATGGCTTTTTTGTGGCTTTTAGACCTGACCACGCATGACCATGTATGCACCATCTCTACTTGGTGGCCAAGTGTGGATGCACATGGCCAGATGCCTCACTCCGAATCCGTAAACATCCAGCCTACATTGTGCCAGCTCAGCCTGCACATTGATATGGTTTCCTTTGTAGGCCATTCTTTCTTTTCCTAAACCTTTTTGAGAGTCAGGAACTGCTTTACAAAATGAGAATAGCTACTTGCCAACAAGGGGCTCCCCAGCCCTGTAAATGTGTAGCTTGTCCCACCTGCGTGGCCTCCGTATAGTAACCTGGTGGGTGTAGCCACTCTGGGTGGGAGTTCTGGGAACTGAGTGTCAGAGCAGGTACACTGCAGCCCAGACCAAGCAGAAGGCCTGCTGTTTATGTGGGCCCCACTTAAAGTTGTCAGACTTTTGACACGTCCAGTGAGTGGTTTGAAGCAGCACACCCAAATATGCTGTCTGTTGCCTCCAGATCTGGAAAGGCTCACCTAGGGCTGTGCCTCTGTGTGAATGATGGGGGATGCAGGCAGCAGCATCCCATTTCTTTATATTGCAGACTATATTCTGACCAACTGCCACAGCCCAGAGACTCCAGAAAACTGAACCATCTTGGGCAGGTTCCCGAACTTTTGTAGAAGTGACTTCCTACCATATGTATGTGTATCTTCCCAAGGCACTCTCTGCCTGCTACTTTGTGCTGTCTGTGCCTCATCAGTCTGATGTTCTAATAGATTGTTGGACAGTTAGATTCGTAAGCACCACGTGGCTAAGAGCCAGGAAGCTGACATGGATCCCAGGTGGGATAGTGAAGGTTTATTTCTGTACTCACCTGGAGAAGTGAATGGCTTCTAGTACTTTTGTTGCTGTTGGACTAGAGGAAGAAAATATGAATGGATCAATAACCAGGTGCTAGGCTCTATATTGATCTGATCCAATACAGAGACTGTGTCAGGAACAGCAGACGTGGTGGTGTCACCCCTTGATTAAGTTCTTGATAATCCACGGTCACTCTGTGTGACTCGTTATCTTTTGTGTCTGAACGTTACTAGAATCCTCTGTTTTGCACCTTTCATATGTTTAACGATCAGCTGAGCACATTTAGTAACGAAAAAAAGAGTAAAAAAAAAATTAATGCTGGGGCTCATTTCTCTGATTTCTCTAGGGGCGGAGGTGTGCTTTGGTTTTGTTATTTTGGTAGGAGGAGGGAAACGGTTTACATTTTGCCCTTTTGGCCTTATTAGCCCTTGCTCCATGTTTAGGGAGTCACCTGGGAAGTTTGTCTTTTACTGAGAATATCTATTTTAAACATACAGTCAGGAAAGGGGAAACAACTACTGAATGGGCCCGAGGTCCTACTGGACTTACTATGGGACTGACTAGGATTGAAAGTCTTTGACCTCCATTAGCCCCTACTCTGACCCTTGGGCAGATTTAGGTTTCTAGGAATTAGAACTACTCAAGGTTCAGCATTCAGTAATGCCTAAAAGGTCATGGTATTTCCTTTCCTCTAGTGCAAAGTTATCCTGATAAACAGCGTCTTAGACCCTTTAGGCTACAATAACAAAATACTATAAACCAGGAAGCTTAAAAACAGCAGTAATTTATTTTTGACGCTTCTGGAGGCTGTGAAATCTAAGATCAGGGGGCCAGCAGATTTGGTGTCTGGTGGGGGCCGCTTTCTGGTTCATGAAAGGCATTTTCTCACCCTTACGGGGCAGAGGGGAAGAAAGCCTCTTGAGCCTCTTTCATGGGAGTGAGGGTCCCATTCATGAAGGCTCGCCCTTCATGATCACCTTGGCTATTGGGATCTCAACATATGAATATTTCTAAGGGGACACAAACATTCAGCCCATAGCAAATAGCTTCAGATCCGTTTAGGAAAGCTAACAAGAATATCTGTGATACTTAATTGTGATGTTTTATGGTAAGTGGAGGTCTCCCTTTATTTTAAAGGGTCAGAGTCATTCAGAGGACTCAGGGTTTGGAAATTGATTGAAAACAGGTTCCATTGTTTAGCTTTAATAAGGCCTTCCCTGTCCTCTTCCCCCTGTTAAACAAACTAAGTGGGACTTTGTGGATCATATATCTGTTGACTTTAGTTTTGGGGACTTCACAGCCAATTAGCCTCTGCCAGCTCTCTCTGTGGGTGAGAGCAGAACGTTTTGCAGACCCTGCTGGCTCCACTGGTCCTGCCAGGTGCCAGGCCCACTCTACTGCTGGTGTTTGGGTGTGTGCTGTCCCATCAGCCTCTGTCCTAGGGGGCCAAGTTCAACTGTGATTGAATAGCACTTTATGGACTATTGAGACTAAAACATTTTCCCAAAGTGTTAGCACTCCCCTCAGCTTTGTGTTTATCAATACTCAGAGAAGGCAGTGGCTTTGGGAGTGTGGTCAGGGGTAAGTAGGTCAAGGTAAATCTACCTTAGTATTCCTTTGGTCTTTGGGTTATTTTGTCTATATAACGTCCAAGAAGTTCTGGCATCTCAACTTCATTCAGAGTTCATCACTGTTGAGTTTAGATTTCTGTTAAGTAGCTGAGCAAAAAATTAAAACCACTCTCAGCTGCTTGAGCTAGGACATGGAATTTAGAATTCTGGAAAATGCCTCCATATCAATGAATTTAGTCTGATCTGAAATTATGTTCCTTGGTGTAATCCTTTCTAGGGGTCGTGCCTACATATATATCCCTGGTATAAATGGGCTAAGTCCTGCTATACTTTTAGTGCAAACCATCCTTCTCTTTAGCTTATCTTTATAATTGGCCCTCTAAAAAATGTTGGGAAGATACTCTGGTTACAGATATAGAGACAGCGAATTGTGTGTATTTGTGTGTGCATGCATGTGTGTGTGTGTGTGAGAGAGAGAGAGTTGAAATTGAAGTAGTGTTAGGACATGAGGAAAATAAGCTTTTATTTCAAGGTAGAAGGCCCAGTCATGAGAGTTTTGGGTCTTTAAACAATGGAGAATCGACAGAAAAGAGAGGAGAGGCTGATTTAGTTGATATGGGAGTAAGGGGTTGGGATAGTGAGACTGCCTGTCCTGTTAAATTCTTCCTTTAATATCTATTAATATTCTCAGCTCCCTACTTGTTCCCAGGGAACAAACTTGAACATAAGAGATATAGAGAGATTATAAATGCAACTGATATTATAATTCAACACTCATAGGATTATACCTTTGGATATTGGCTACCTAAACATGTATAAGACTTTGACTAGTTTAGCAGAATAATAGAAAGTTCCTTATACACTGGGCTCAAAATTTAGAGATTTGAGCATTTTCTTGCTTTCATTTACGCCGTAACTCACTCCATTGTCATTAATCTTTGTATGCCTTTTATACCGTTCCTTGGGAGTGAAGCCTTAATGTCCCAAAGACTTGCCTTCAATTCATTCATTCATTCACTCAACACATATTTAGTAAGAATATATAATTTTCTAGGTATTGCTCTAGGTGTTAGGATATAGTAGCGATTAAAAAAAAACTGACAAAAATCCCTGCCCTCATGGAGTACCCCATCTAGCAGATATTTTATTTTAAATGATCACAGGTGATAATTTATGGATTGATTTCATCACCATAAAGTATTCACTTCGAGATTCTCATTTCTTAATCTGAGTAAGACTTGAATCACTTCAGCCTCCAGTGAGGGCCAGGATATCTGCCCCAGAGTTCTCATTTTTTATTGCTACCAACTATTATGCCGCCCTCATCTACCCACTTTGACTACCTCTCTTCTTCAGTCAGAGTGATTTTTTCGAAATGCAAACTGTGAAAGTCACCCCTTGCACTGACCCTTTCCTTCTCCAAATTCCTTTTAACATTTCTGTTGAATTTAAAGTAAAGACCAGCATCTTGAACGTGTCTTTCATGGTCCACACACCACCTCAATTTGCTCCTGTTTCCTCTGCCTTATTTGTTCCTTGGCCCACATAACTCTTCAACTCACTACTTATCTTTTGTATTGGAGGAAATTGAGACTTCATTTCCTGGTCCCCACTCCCACTCCCGCCTACACTAGCCAGTCCCTCAGCACTTGGCACACCCTCCGTAGCCCTTGCTTTGATTTGTCACCAAACATATGGTACTATGACAATCTGACGAAGGAAGGGGTTTGCCTTCTCCAACAAGCAGGCCTCAGGAAAGGAGGCACGTTGTTTGAGCTTGTTTGCTGATACCCTCAGTGCTCAGCACGCTGCCCAGCGTGTCGTAATACATTTGTCTAATGGGTGAATAATGTCATGATACCCATCCTAACAAATGCTCATCCTTTAAGCGGAAGTCAGAGTAGGTACTAATATTGTTGTCAGTTGGTTCAGAGGCCCTTCGAGGGTTCCAGGGGGAAGTCAGGTGTGGCTTCCTGGAGGACCTAGGAAGAGTTTGAGCTAAGATAAGAGAACTAAGCTTGTCTTTAAATGGGTGTTTGGTTCTGGATTCTGTTCTGTGCCTAATATGCAAATCTGGAGGTGGTAATTGTTGGTTTTAAATCACTGTTTGGAGTCAAGGAAGAAGAGAGGTGGCATTTTTTAAATCTGCCCTTGGAGATCATTGAGACAAAAGTTTTCAGCCTTGTAATCTTCCTGTCTATTTATCTGCCAATGATGATGACCCATCTTTCTGGGTTGATCTTCCTCCTTTTTCTCCTCTCTGATGTCTGATGTAGAGAATTTAGGCAGCTTACAGACTTTAGCCTTGGCTGTAATAAGAAAATTTCATATAACATGTCTATGTTCTCCCAAGTTCTTGTGGGAGGGGTGAGAATGCCTTTGCAGGGTAAACACATAAGTAATGTTTGGAAAACTGAAATGTAATAGAAGCTTTTTCTGTTGTTCCAGCTATACTTACCTTCCTTCTTGGCAATAGCATTACTTCTTTTATCATTGCTCTTGCATTTGGCCAATAAACTCCCAATTATCTATCTTCAACAGCATGGCCTGGGTTTATCTCAGGCAATCAGTTCCAGCAGACAGACTGATTAGAAGCCATTTCCTTCCCAAATTCCATAGCTTGATGTTCCTGTTAACTTTTATCATCAGGACTGTAGAATTTTCTCTTAACTCTGCCTGAATTCATGCGTAAATAAAAATGGCTGCAGCTAAACCCCCAGCTTCTGCCGTTTAAATCCCAATTTATCTCATTCTGGGATGCTGGTAGAGAAATTTCATTTATGGTATTAGTTTGAGAAATGTCAGGAGGGTCTTGTTAAAAAATTCTTCAGCAATAAATGCTTATATGCCACTTGCAAGGATGATATCACAGCATTTGTCTGACCAGGCAATGATAGATGTCCCTTCAGAGAAAGTTCCCCATTTTTTTTGCACTCATATTTTAGATGTTTATCATTACCATGTGTGGCCAGAGTTTATTACACAGCATTGTGAGTACTATATGTTCTTACAGTGGTTTGCTGTTGTGAGTGCTGTCTCCTTTTTAATCCTTTCTCCTTTCAATGGGCATTAGGTGTGATGCCAGGATTTTGCTAATATAAACTGTGCTTCTGTGAACATTCTTGCCCATACTTCTTGCTGTACATGTGCAAGACTTTCTGTTGGAGTGCCATCATTGAATTTTGGGGCACATGGATGTTTGTCAAACAAAAAGCCTATTTTCTAAGTTGATTGTATTAATTTATCCTTCTATCAGCAAAATATGGGAGGTGTTCTTGACTTACATACTCTGAAACATATGGAGGCTTCGTAATCTGTGTCCACAGAACGTATATAAAGTAGTATTTTATTGTGGTCTTGATTTACAAGATTATTTACTATTGTTCTTTATTCTCTCTATGATCACTAAGGAAAGTAAAGGTCTTAGAGCTTTATTTTTCATGGGTACTTCCTTTTATGTAAATGAATCATTTATATTTTTGCTCATTTTTTTATTGGGCTGGGCATCTTTTCTCATTGATTTGTAGAAGTTCTTTATGTATTACTGATATTAATCCATGGTCAGTTGTAACTGTTACACACATTATTTTCCATTTGTCTTTTTTATGTTCTTAAAAGTTTTTGTTGATGAATAGAAGTTCTTAATTTGGATGTAGTCAAATTTATCAACCATTTGTTTTATGTAGGTTTTTATTTTGGTTTGTTTAATAAATCATTTTCTACTTCTACATCAGAAAGATATTCATCTGTATAAAAGTCTTAAAGGTGGCTTCAGTCATTTAAATTCTTAATGCAATTGTAGTTCATTTTGATGTTTTGAAGTAAGGTAGGTTTTGAAATTAACTTTTTTCCCCAAGAAAATCATATTTTATGGTTCCATTTATTGAATAGACCTCATTTGTCCAGTGATCTAACCTGCTACTTCTGATACCTAGAAAATTTCCTTAAGCCTACAGTATCTGTTTCAGGACTTTGTATTCTATTCTGTTGGTTAATTTGTTGATTTCAGCATTAGTACTATCACTTCTTAATTTCTATAGCTTTGTAATGATTCTCAATATCTGGCAAAACAAGCCTGTCTCCACTCTTCTTTCTTAGAAGTGTGTTGGCTATTCTTTGTTCTTTATTCTTCCATGTAATTTTAGAATTAGCATCCATGAAAATCTTGTTAGAGCACTGAATGAAATTGCATCAAATATACAGTTCAACTTGGGAAGAATTTACATCTACATAAGATTATATATTCCTATCCTTGATTATGGTATTTACCTTCATTTATTTAAGTTTTTCAGAGACCAGACAAGGCTCTGTGTTTTCATAGTTCTCTGGCCCAGTGTTCTACAAAGCATTGTCACTTACCCCTTGATAGTCCTGCCATGAGCTATGCACTAAAATATACATTCCTGTATATTATCTTAATTCAGTGCCAGCTCTTACCTGAGAATATGGTGGTAATTATCTGACATTTGCTGAGTCTAGATGTGTGAATTGGAGCCATCACTTTGACTCCAATCAGAATTTGACTACACTGTGGGATCCTTTATCTGAGCCTGGCAGTAAATTTATTGATGATTTTTACAGATGCTTGCTTTCACTTCTTAGTCATCCAGTTATCTTGTGTTCTGTTATTAGATATTCTAGTTTCAATCACACCACACCCTCTTTCACGCACTACCTAATATACATGATCAAACAGCACTCTTTCCAACAACCTTTACCCTTGCTCTTGGTCTTTCTCCTTACTGTTTTAGGGGTTGCGCCTTATGAGAAAGCTATGAGTTTTGTCTTTGCTTCTCATTCATTTAACAGATACTTTTTGAGTAGAGCTGGCCACTGGGAAACATTCAAAATGTATTCCTTGTGGATGGGGATGGGAACCATTGTGGGTGGATGGCTGGAGCTGTGGCCCAACCACAGAGTCTCCTGTAGAACCACTCTAATCAGTGACCCTGGTACCAATACTGACTGGCTCTCAGGAGGCGTGGCATTCACCCATATGTGTTTGATGGCTGGCAGAGCCAAAGCATGCCCACCATCTAGACCCTCGTCATATGCTTTCAAGGGAAAGATGTGACGTTTAACCCTAAAAGTATTCTGTCACTTGTCTGATGTGAGACCTTGGTAAGTTATTTAGCTTCTCTGAGTCTCAGTTTTCTTCTTTATAAAGTAGAATCAATGACAGCTACCTAATGTGATGTTACAGTAATTCATGACTTCTTTGTGATTCCTTCTCTCAGGACTCCAGACAGGAGGCAGTAGGAGCAATCTGGATAGGCCACTCTCTATCTGCACATAAGCAGCTGTACTGCTGGTCAAGGGTGGAGGGAGAGTGTCCTAGTCAGGGCTCTTCAGAGAAACAGCCAGGGGTATGTGTGGATAGGCTGTTTGGGGGAAGAAGGGGAGAGAGGGATGAAGAGGGGGAGAGAGAGAGAGAGAGACTGATTTTACAGAATTGGCACATGCAATTACGGAATCTAAAGTCTGCCGACTTGAGACCCAGGAAAGAACCAGTAATGCAGATGAAGTCCAAAGTTCATCTGTGGGAAATTTCTCTCTTGCTTGGGACGATCAGATTTTTGTTCTATTCAGGCCTTCAACTGATTGGGTGAGGCCCACCCACAGCAGGGAGGGCCATCAGCTTTACTTAAAGTCAGTGGATTGAAATATAAACCTCATCCAAAATCCACCTTACAGAAACATCCAGAATGTTTGACCAAATTCTGGGCACTGTGATCCAGCCAAGTTGACCCATAAAGTTAGCCATTACAAAGGGGGCATTTTTATTTCTTTATGTATTTTTGTTTATTTATTTTTTTTGCAGTTCCCCTGTCTCTTCTCTGTTAGTTAGCTCATTTTTCAAAATACATAAACATCATGGGGAATTGCAACATACCTCCTTGTCCATCATGCACATTTTTGCTGAGGTAGGATTGCAGAACAAATTAGAGCCTAGATTTGGGGACAGGTAGCCTGGCTCTGCCTAACTGTAATCTTGGGCAAATTATATGCCCTTTCTGTCCTTTAGCTTCCTATTTGGAAAATGAGAGTAAATATTATATCTCCCTCACAAGATTGCAGTGAGCATTAGCTGTTGAGTGGATTCCTGTGTATGAACAGTTTGCCCTCCTGTTTCTCTACTGTTAGACACTGGGCCCTCTTTACTGTTCTGTTGCAATAGGCCATGCTGTGATAAGCACCATCCTGTATTCTCCTCATCCCTATGTGTGTGGTGTAGGGCAGAGGAGCTGGCAGGTTCCCTGGGTATTGCCAAGGGATGTCCAAGTTGGTTATACTTTATTTTTCACATCTTGGCAAATACTTGGTTGATATTGTTACCCTTTAAAATCTCTGTCTGGGGGAGTTTAAGTTGTATCTTGTTATGATGTGCATTTCCCCATTTATAGATGTTTGAGTATCTTTTTGGAGACTCATTGGCCATTGGCTTCCAAAGCCTCGTAGAAAGACAGCCATCCCGACATTTGGTGTCTGTTAAGGGCAATCTCTTCACATACTTGGGTTGGGAACAGGTGGGAAGTGATCAGGCCCACCTGGGGCTTCACGGACTGGCTGCCCTCTGACGTGCTGGCCACTGGTGGCCTTGGATGTATCTTTAAGAAGCTGCCTGAGCTCTCAGGAGTCTGGACTAGTTGGGCTTCCCTGATTAGTGACTTAAATAATATTCTAAATAGGGCACAAGTGCCAGAGAATTAAAAATACTTCTTGTTTTTGAATAAGGAGCTGACATGTTCTCAGGACAACAGGCTATATCTGGATGAGCAGCTGTCAGCTGCCTGGCGGGCTCTCCCATCCAGCTGATGTGCCAAGGGCTCCCCGTTCTCCCAGCTCCCTGGCTTCCTGGCTTCCCGAGAGCAGGTCTCAGCAGGTCCCAGACACAGGCTCAGGAGAGCAGCTACCATGTGGCTCTGCACCCTCACTGTGTCACAATTGCCCAGCGCTGTGCTTGGCACATTGTAGGTGCGCACTTTCATGTGTTAAACGGATGTGTCAACTGTCTGCAGGTGTTCCTGAGGTTCTGGGTTGGTCCGGTTCTGAGTTGCACTGGGTTGGAGAGACAGGAAAGGGAAGACATCTTTGTCCTTGGGGGTCTGCCATTGATTTGGTGAAATGACTCAAACTAGCTGGAGGGCAGTCATCCCTCGCTCTGTGAGAAGAGTTGGGAATAACTGCGAAATCTTAATGTACCTTGTGCTAACCTCTTGACAGCATTTAAAACACTGAATTTTCACTAGTTTCTATGGCTTTGTCCTATTTGTTTTTGCATTCCCAGCATAATACAAAGATTGTGGACATAATATGTGCTCAGGGAATATTTACTGAATGAATAGATAAACCAATGAAGGAAGGTACAATGATTTTGACCAACTGTGATTTTGAATTGCTCCTTTACTATCTATATACTAAAAGTTTTTTTTTTTTTTTTTTGAGCCAGAACCTCAAGCTGTCCCCTTGGGTAGAGTGCTGTGGCATCACAGCTCACAGCAACCTACAACTCCTGGGCTCAAGCGAGTCTCCTGCCTCTGCCTCCCAAGTAACTGGGACCACAGGCACCTGCCGCAATGCCCGGCTGTTTTTTGGTTGCAGCTGTCATTGTTTGGTGGGCTCAGGCTGGATTCGAACCCGCCACCTTAGGTGTATGTGGCTGGTGCCTTAGCCACTTGAGCCACAGGCACTGAGCCTATATACTAAAAGTTTTAATTCCACAATCTTTATGTGTGCATATGTCATCACAGTCCCTTTAAACAAAAGAACCCAACAATCAATACAGTTCCTTTCTCCTGTGGAACACCTGGCTGAGTCTGGGCGGTTATAAGCAGTGAGACATTTGTTTATACTTCTCCCAGGCCCAGTAACTACCATGATAATTTTGTGAAAAGGCCAAGCAATTAAACATGGATTTTGCTGAGACTTGCGAAAATGAAACACAGGAGAATGTGAGTGAAAAAAAAAAAATTCGATTTTACACTGTGAGTGCTGGTTTGAAAACTTTAAAAAGAGGTGCCGCCTGTATTATATAAAAACATATCACTCAGGGGAGGCTATATTTTTCTGAGCAGTTAAAAAATGTGACTCAGGATAAAGGAAGAAGGGACTTAACATCAATGAACTCCTTTAGCACCAATTGCTAAGAGTACATTAAACAAATGAATGCCAGAATTATTGTTTCTGCTTCAATTTTATGTTTTCTATAAAATCTTGATTTTTTTTTTTTTTTGTAGAGACAGAGTCTCACTTTATCACTCTTGATAGAATGCTGTGGCATCACACAGCTCACAGCAACCTCTAACTCCTGGGCTTAGGCAATTTTCCTGCCTCATTCTCCCAAGTAGCTGGGACTACAGGCACTCACCACAACGCCCAGCTATTTATTTGTTGCAGTTTGGCTGGGGCTGGGTTTGAACCCACCACCTTCAGTATATGGGGCCAGTGCCCTACCCACTGAGCCACAGGTGGTGCCCAAAATCTTGATGTTGTAGGTATTCCTCCAAAAGATGTGTTGAAGGCTTAGTCCCTGATACCCATGAATGTCACTTTATTTGGAAATAGGGTCCTTGTAGAGGTAATCAAGTTAAAATGAGCTCCATTAGAGTGACTCTAATCCAATATGACTAGTTTTCTTATGAAAGAGGAAAATTTGGAGACACCTATGCACACAGAGAACAAATGTGGTGATACATACACAGGTGGAAGATGGAAAGAGGGAGACAGAGATTGAGGTGATGCCACAAGCCAAGGGATGCCTGGTGCTACTAGAAGCTGGAAGGGGCAAGGAAGGACCCTCCCCTAGACACTCTGAAGGGAGCACAGCTCCACTGACCTTATGACTTCAGGGATTTAGCCTCCAGAACTATGAGAGAATTGCTTTGTAAAGTAGCCCAGTTTGTGATACTTTGTTACATCAGCCATTTAAACTGATACATGATAAAGGATCATTTTAACAATTAAGTTTATTGTCAGGCATATCCTACAAATGATAGGGCAACTTTCTGGATCATTGGATGCTAAGCTGCGGCAGAATCACGAACTCCACTGAAACTGAATCTGCGCTTGTAACACATGCCCTTTTTCTTCCTTTGCCAAATTCTGGCATAAAAGCAAATTTGAGGACTTTCACTTTAAGGACTCACCATGTTCAGGGAAAGTTGCATTCCAGGCTCAGGAGGAGGAATTTGGACCTGAAGTCAGGTGAGGTTCTCAAGGACCCACTTCTGTCCTTTCGACACCTTTCAATCTTCCTTCTGTGCCTTCAGTGTGTTTTTTGTCTCACTAGTGAGAGTTGAGACAGAAAAGCTCTCACTCAGAGCCTTGGAGACTGATTGAGGGCTCATGTGGTGCCTTGTGTGGTTTTTGTCATAGTTTTCATTTATTTGCTTGTTTTATTGTTTGCAGCTCTCTGAATTTTAACACAAGGATTTATGGAATCACCATCGCAATCAGGATGCAGAACAGTTCCTAAAAAAATTCCTTTGTGCTGGCCTTTTATAGCCCTGCCATTTTTCCCATCCCAAACTCAGTGCAAACACTGATGTGTTCTCCATCATGATAGTTTTATCATTTTGAGACTGTCATATAAAGTGGACAGTCTGTGGCCTTTTGAGACTGGCTTCATGCCCTCAGAATAATGGCTTCCAGATTCATCCAAGTTGATGTGTATATCAATAGCTCATTTTTTAAAATTGCAAAGTAGTGTTTCATGGAGGTATCATAGTTCATTTATACATTCACCCACTGAAGGACAACTAGGTTGTTAGTAGTTTTTGGTGATTATAAATAGTGCCACTAAAAACATTTTCTTTTGTGAATTTATTATTCCTCTAGGGTAAATACCCAGGAATGCGTTTGGTCAGTCATAGGGTAAAGTGTGTATTTAACTTCATTAAAACTGCTGGACTTTTCCTGAGTCCATTTTGAGTTAACTTTTGGGATAGATGTGAGGCTTAATACAAGTTTCTTTAAAAAAATTTTTTATTCCTTCTATAGCTATTTTCTCAAGTGTTCTCATCAAGAAAGGATGCTGGATATTATCAAAAGCTTTTTTTTGCATCAATTGAGGGAATCATATGGTCTTTATTTTGTTTATGTGATGTATTATATTTATAGATTTGCATATATTGAACCATTTTTGGGACCCTGGGCTGAAACCCACTTGGTCATGATTATAATTTGTTTGATGTGTTGTTGGATTCTGTTTGCTAGGATCTCATTGAATATTTTTGCATCAATATTCATTAGAAATATTGGTCTATAATTTTCTTTTCTTGTGGGGTCTTTTCCTGGTTTGGGGATCAAGGTGATATTTGCTTCATAGAATGTGTTGGGAAGTATTCCTTCTTTTTCTATATTTTGGAAAAGGTTAAGAAATATAGGTACTAGTTCCTCTTTAAAGGTTTGGTAGAATTCTGATGTGAAATCGTCTGGTCCCAGGTTTTCCTTTTGGGGGAGATTTCTTATAATTGATGCTATTTCAGAAGTTGATATAGGCTTGTTCAACATTTCCACTTCTTTCTGGCTAAGTCTAGGAAGGTGTTGTGTTTCCAAGTATTGGTCTATTTCTTTCAGATTTTCATACTTCTGACAATAGAGTTTTTTATAATATTCATTAAGGATTTGTTGAATTTCTTTCTTTCTTTCTTTTTTTTTTTTGAGACAGAGCCTTATCACAGCTCACAGCAACCTCCAACTCCTGGGCTCAAGCTAGTCTCCTGCCTCAGCCTCCCAAGTAGCTGGGACCACAGGCGCCTGCCACAACACCTGGCTATTTTTTGGTTGCAGCCATCATTGTTGTTTTGGCGGGCCTGGGCTGGATTTGAACCCGCCACCTTAGGTGTATGTGGCTGGCACCTTAGCCACTTGAGCCACAGGCGCTGAGCCAGATTTGTTGAATTTCTGAGGAGTCCGTTGTTATTTGGCCTTTATCATTTCTGATTGATGAAATTAGGGATTTTATTCTTTTATTTCTGGTTAGGTTGGCCAAAGGTTTATCTGTTTTACTGACCTTTTCAAAAAACCAATATTTTGATTTATTGATCTGTTGTATAATCCTTTTATTTTCAATTTCATTTAATTCTGCTCTAATTTTAGTTATTTCTTTTCTTCTGCTGGGTATGGAGTTGGAATGTTCTTCCTTTTTTTACTTGAGATGTCCCACTAAGTTGTTGACTTCCTCTCTTCCCATTCTTTTGAGGAAGGCTTGCAACACTATAAATTTCCCTCTTAGGACTGCCTTTGCAGTATCCCAGAGGTTCTGATAACTCATGCCTTCATTATCATTTTGTTCCAAAAATTTGGTAATTTCCATAAATTACGACAAATAAATTATTTGTCTACTGTTTGTTATCTAAAAATAAAATTGTCTCAGAAATAAAAAAATAAATAAATTTTTTTTTTTTTTTTTGGTATATGGGTTTCTGGTCATTCCTCCACTGTTGTTGAAATTCATCCTTTTTTCATTGAATTGCTTTTGGGATGCTCTTAAGATCAATTGGCCTTATTTATGTGGATTCATTTCTAGTTTCT
>CAUYQV010009887.1:0-24718 GCA_963574575.1 Galagoides demidoff
CGGGTTCGAATCCCCAGCCCGGGCCCGCCAAACAACAATGATGGCTGCAACCAAAAAATGGCCAGGCGTTGTGGCGGGCGCCTATAGTCCCAGCTACTTGGGAGGCGGAGGCAGGAGACTCACTTGAGCCCAGGAGTTGGAGGTTGCTATGAGCTGTGATGCCATGGCACTCTAACCAGCGGGATAGCTTGAGGCTCCGTCTCAAAAAAAAAAAAAAAAAGGTATAAAGGTGTAGGCAAGGGGGTGAATAAGGTAAGGACAATCTTGGGTGGTTGTGTAGCATAAGAAAAGAAGAAGGCTGAGGAACATATCTGGGGCAGATTAATTGCTAAGGAAGGGCAAATGAAGAGGACTCCATGGAGGAGACCAACCAGACAGGAAACCAAGAAAATTACAGTGTCACATATCATCTGGGGCCAAGAGGAGAATCCCAAGAGGGGAGCAGCTGTGGGTACACATGCTGCAGGAATCCAGTGGAGTCACTATGGATAAGTTCCAGTGGATGCAAAGGAACGGAGTGTGCTAGCAACCATGGCAAGAGCTCAGTAACAGAGCAGTCACACAAAGTCAGCCCATGGTGAAGTGAGAAGGCAGAGGGAAGTGTGGAGGAAGAAAATTAAAATAAGGCAGCTCTAAGAATGCAACTGGAAGTGCGGCACCTGTGGCTCAGTGGGTAGGGTGCGGCCCCCAAATACCGAGGGTAGCAAGTTTGAAGCACACCCCGGCCAAACTGCAACAAAAAAATAGCCAGGCATTATGGTGGGCACCTGTAGTTCCAGCTACTCGGGAGGCTGAGGCAAGAGAGTGGCCTGAGCCCAGGAGTTGGAGGTTGCTGTGAGCTGTGATACCATAGCACTCTACCAAGGGTGATAAAGTGAGACTCTGTCTCTAAAAAGAAAAAAAGAGGGTGGTGCCTGTGGCTCAAAGGAGTAGGGCTCTGGCCCCATATGCCAGAGGTGGCAAACCCAGCCCAGGCCAAAAACTGCCAAAAAAAAAAAAAGAATGCAACTGGAAGAGGAAGAGAGGTAGCATCTGGAGAGGTTCTTAAAAGATGGAAGGGGTGGGTAGTGGCTGGTGGAGGCTGTGGAAGGAAAGCGAAGAGACAAGAGCAAAATGGAGTACCCAGAGGAAGATGCGGAGGAAGGCGATAAGGGCCTGTATCCCAGGGGGAGACTGTTCTCCAACTCACAGGAGTCCCTATCAGGCTAGCATTTCCTCCCCACCCCAAACCCCATCCTGACCCTGGCCAAACACTCACTGGGGTTGGAAGAGAGAAGAAAGGGTCACACCCTGTAAGCAGCTCTGTGCCCTTGGAGGTCTTTCTGCCTGTCCGTAAGCCGGGGCTGGAGCTGGGGGAGGAGTGGGGTTGGGGGAGAGATGATAGCTGAGGACCTGGAGCAGTCTGGGCTCTGGTGGTGAGAGTGGGAGAGGAGACCAGGGAGCATTGAGCTGTGGCAGATGAGTTTCTGGAAGGGAAGCTGAGGGAGGCTGGGGTTTGGGGAATGCCACAGGGGACTGGTGGGCTGTCCACTCAATGCCCCCTTCTCCACAGGTCCTCATGCCTCTCCTCTTTTTGCTGCTCCTGCTGCCAAGCACCTCACACCCACACCCATGTGAGGTCACCCAAGTGGCTAGCCAGCTAGAAGTGAACTGTGACAAGCAGCAGCTGACAGCACTGCCTCCAGACCTCCAAAAAGAAACAGCCATCCTCCACCTGAGTGAGAACCCCTTGCGCACCTTCTCCATGGCATCCCTGGTGCCTTTCCTTCATCTCACTGACCTGTACCTTAGTCGATGCGAGCTGACCAAACTCCAGACGGATGTGAAGCTGCCACTGCTGCAGATGCTGGATATATCCTACAATGAGTTGAAAAGCCTGCCTCCACTAGGGCAGGCACTGCCTGCTCTCACTATCCTGGACATCTCCTTCAACCAGCTGACCTCCTTGTCTCCAGATGCCCTGAAAGGCCTGACTCAACTGCAAGAGCTCTATCTGAGGGGCAATAAGCTAAAGACTGTGCCCCCAGGGCTCCTGACACCCACACCCAAGCTGGAGAAGCTCAATCTAGCTGAAAACAAAATTACTGAGCTGCCCTCTGGGCTCCTGGCTGGGTTGAGTAGCCTGGACACTCTCTACCTCCAACGTAACTCACTGCAAACGATACCAGAGGGCTTCTTTGGGGACCTCTTCTTATATTTTGTTTTTCTCCACAGCAACCCTTGGTTCTGCAGCTGTGAGATCTTGTATTTTCGTCACTGGCTGCAGAACAATCCTGACAGGGTCTACTTATGGAAGGAAGGTGAAGATAATAAGGCCATGATCTCCGATGTGACCAGCGTGCGATGTGCCAATTCAAACAAAGTACCCGTCTATAAATTCCCAGCGAAGGATTGCCCAATCCATGGTGATAGGGATGCCATACATGACTATGATGACTATACAGGAGAGGACACTGAGAGTAATAAGGTACGTGCCACAAGCAATGTGGTCACCACAGCCCTTATAACCCACTGGGGCCTGCTCTACTCACAGTCTACTGCTTCTATAGATAGCCAGATGTCCTCCTTGCATCCAGTACAAAAATCCTCTGAGCACCAGAGCACATTCTCAACCGGATGGATCCCAGATGCCACCATATTCCCAACTACCACAGACTCCAGCACATTCTCCCAAACTCTCAAACCCACTACTGAAGCCAGTGTAGCCCCAACCACGTCAGAGGCCACCACAGCCCCAACCACCCCAGAGCCCACCACAGCCCCGACCACCCCAGAGCCCACCACAGCCCCGACCACCCCAGAGCCCTCCACAGCCCCGACCACCCCAGAGTCCACCACAGCCCCGACCACCCCAGAGTCCACCACAGCCCCGACCACCCCAGAGTCCACCACAGCCCCGACCACCCCAGAGTCCACAACAGCCCCGACCACCCCAGAGCCCACCATAGTCGCTATCACCGCCAAGCCCACAACAGCCTCAACCACCCCAGAGTCCAACACAGCCCCAATTACAGCAGAGCCTATCACAGCCCTAAATATCCCAGAGCCCACCACAACTCCATCCACCCAATGCTCCGTCATATTAACTACCACAAAGCCCACCTTGCTCTCAACTGCCTTAGAATCCATCATAAAAATCATTCCTGCACCTGTCAACCATAGGGTGGCTCAAGGGAATTTTGATAGCACCAGAAATGGCCCTTTTCTCAACCCTGATTTTTGCTGCCTTCTCCCACTGGGCTTTTATGTCTTGGGTCTTGTCTGGCTCCTGTTTGCCTCTGTGGTCCTCATCCTGCTGCTAACCTGGGCCCAGCACGTGAAACCACAGGCCCTGGACTATGGGCAAGATGCTGCTTTGGCCACAGCCATGCAAACCACACATCTGGAGTTGCAGAGGGGAAGGCAAGTGACAGTGCCCCGCGCCTGGCTGCTCTTCCTTCAAGGTTCACTGCCTACTTTTCGCTCCAGCCTCTTCCTGTGGATACGCCCTAATGGCCGTTTGGGGCCTCTGGTAGCAGGACGGCGGCCCTCAGCTCTGAGTCAAGGTCGTGGTCAGGATCTGCTGGGCACAGTGGGCATTAGGTACTCTGGCCACAGCCTCTGAGGATGGGAGATATAGAGACCTCAAGAGGTTCCGATAGGGGTGTCCTATAGGGATCTAGCTGGGGGTGTGGGGGTGGGTGGTAAGTAGCACAGGACCATGGGGAGGTCTTCATTCCTTTTCCTTTATCAGAAACCCCTGGCCCACTCACACTGAAGACACAACCTCAGACCCAACAAAATAGGGAAGCATAGTGAGATGAGGGGGCGGGGCAGTGAACCATAGAAAAAAGCTCCCTCTGCTGCATGGGGCATGGCCAGATCGCAAAGTTATTACCATCACTTTTCGGTGATAATTTTTCTTAGGAAAAGCAAATAAGCAGAATAGAGTGCGACTCCCACATGCATTTGAGCATAGAAGACAATTTTGGAAGTGATTTATCAGGTTGTGAGTATTAGATTGTCTCTGGGTGCCATACATATGTGCAGTTTTCTTTTCTTTTTCTCTGTTCAACATTTTGTAGTTTTACGTCATCATTGTATATTGTTTGTATAATAAAAAAACAATTGAAAAGGAAAATTTATTTTCTTTGGAGAGTGAAAGAGTTGCTGGGGCACCTGCCATGAGAATTCTCAAGGCCCCAGGTGACCCCACCCTGGTCACTACTACTCACCCAATCAATCTCCCCAGCCTGGGATGCCTTCTCTCCTCTAAGGTTGGCCACTGACCTGGCCACCCCAAGCATCAGGTCCAGTTCAAAACCTTAAGTCTCCCTGGAGTTTTGGTGACATTAAGAGTGAAGGTGGGGGCTGTGGCTCAGTTGGTAGGGCACCAGCCCCATATACCGAGGGTGGTGGGTTCAAACCCGGCCCTGGCCAAACTGGAACAAAAAAAATGGCCGGGCATTGTGGTGTGAACCTGTAGTCCCAGCTACTTGGGAGGCTGAGGCAAGAGAATCACCTAAGTCCACGAGTTGGAGGTTGCTGTGAGCTGTGATGCTACAGCGCTCTACCAAGGGTAATAAAGTGAGGCTCTGTCTCTACAGAAAAAAAAAAGTGAAGGTGGGTGCCTGCTTGCACCTAGAGCCTCAGAAGTGTCACTCTCTTCACTGCCTAGAACAGCAGGAAAGGAAGGGTGTGAACCCAGCAGTGTGTGCAATCTTGGAGAGTTTAACTGAATCATCTCAGGTTATGATGCAGGCAAATGGAACCCACTTCTCTTCCCTGGTTCCACTGGATCTGCCATTCCCTAACCATACTGGTGAGGCTTCCTCTCCTGCTGGATCTCCAGCCCAATCCAGGCAGGGGTAGGAGCCCAGGGAAAGGAAGACAAAGCTAGGCTTGTCCGCCTCCATGGAGACTCCTCTCCTCCAGATGGCACTGAAGGATCTACCTAACCTGAAAATCTGACTGCATCTCTCCCTACTCTGAACTCCTCCCAGGGAGAGGACAAACTCACAAATTTAGCAGTTGATGATTTCTGTGCACCGACACCTATCTATCAGTTAAGCTCCACCTCTCACCACAGGCTGGGTGTGGTGGCTCACACCTGTAATCCTAACATTCTGGGAGGCTAAAGTAGGAGCTTGGACAGGGGTCCTGAAACTTTTTAAACAGGGGGCCAGTTCACTGTCCCTCAGACCGTTGGAGGGCCAGACTGCAGGCCCCAGGAAGAGTTGGCTGCTAAGCAGGACAGGCAGTGGTGGCAAAAACACGTGGTGGGACGGATAAATGTCCTAGGCGGGCTGCATGTGGCCCGCGGGCCATAGTTTGAGGACACCTGAGCTCAGGAGCTCTAGATCAGCCTGAGCAAGAGCAAAACCCCATCTCTACGAAAAATAGAAATCTGGGTGTTATGGTAGACCCCTGTAGTCCCAGCTACTCGGGAGGCTGAGGCAGGAGGATCACTTGGACCCAAGAGTCTGAGGTTGCTGTGAGCTAGCTAGGCTGACACCAGGGCACTCTAGCCTGGGCACCAGATAAAAGACTCTTTCAAAAATCCACATGAACGAAAAAAACACTCATGGCACACACTTCACAATCTCATAGCCTGTTCCCCTACTAAAATACTCCTCCAAGCTTTTGCCCTCACATTAGCCAGAGCTGCATCTCCTTACATGTCCCCAACCATTCTAACCACTGTGTAGGTATCCTTTAGGCTGGGCCAGGTACTCTGAGTGGTCTATTGCTACACTCCATTTCCCAACTACTCCTGTCTAACTTTCCCCTTTAGACTGGGAACGCCTTAAGGACAAGGTCCAGGACACAGTGTACACACTGGAGTAAGGGAGGTAGCAGCAAGGGTGACAGGATGCCGAGCCCCACCTCTTCTGTGGAGACTCATCTCCCAAGGGGCCAGCTCCCACCAGCCACCTGCCTGTCCCCAGACCTAGCACAAAGCCCTCAGATTGCATACTGCCCAGTACGCCTCTCAGTTTGACCTTCCATGCCCTTCTATGCTCTAAGATTTGAGGCTCCTTGAGGGCTAGGCCTGGGAGCCAAACATCTCCCCCTCTAGAGAAAGATATAAGGCACTCTCCCCAGACTGGCACCCACATCTGGTTTCTGGCCAACACCTTCCTCTTCCTCAAGCCTCCAGACTTTGGGGACCTAGCTCCAGCCACAAAGTTCTGACCTCCCCGTTCAAGAATTTCTTTATGCCCCCCACCCCAACCTACCTTTAGGCTGCAAAAGCAGTCACCAGACTCCAGGGGCTTTTCCTGGGGATTAAGTGAAATGATTTGTGCATTTGCCACATTCTTGGGCAAGCAACTAGGAGGCAACACACAGAGCTAGAGTTTGGGGTTTCCTGGTTCTGCCACCTGCTGTGGCAGGAGGGATTTTCACAGTATTTGCACAAAACTAGTGGGTGCTTTTTCTTTAATAATTTTTTTTTTAAAAAAAAACTCCAGTTCCTGTTCTCCAGAGACACCAGCTTCTTTGTCCAGTCTCCTCCCCTCCTAACCTCCACAACTCTCCACATTGGGGGTGGTATCATCAATCCAATTTATTAAGCCCTCAATGGTGGGGAGGAAGGGCCACGTCTTCCCACTTCAGACCCTTTGCCCACCTTGTTATCTTCTGTTCTCTCTACTGTCCCCTCAGCTCTGCCTCCTTTTCCCCATTGAGAAGGGGGATCTTCTGTTGTCCTGTATGCCCTGAAACTAACACCCAAGCGGAGGCCAGAAATTCTCAGGGAGTTCCCAGCTCCTCAAGAGGAACAGCCAGGGACAGAATGGCCATAGGATCAGGACAAGCAGGGCAAGGTGGAACAGGGGTTAGAACAGACTGAAGTCCTTTACCGCAAAGGAGAAAACCACACTGTGGAGGGGAAATAAATAGAGGGCCCCAGGGCAGCAGAGTCCAGGCCCCCAGGGTGCAGTGACTGTAGGAGCGGTAGGCAAGTGGGAGCCCTGGCACACTGACTCCAGGCCACCTCAGCCGCTGAGGAAGAGACGCTTGTAGACCTTGTTCATCTGCTCCAAGAAGATGAAGGTGAGGACAGTGTGGGGACCCAGGCGGGCATAGTAGGGTGTGAAGCCCTTCCACAGGCTGAAGAAGCCCTCGTAGCGGACAACCTTCAATAGCACATCCTAGATAGACAGGCAAGCAGGGAGCTGGGGCTGGGACCTGGCCTGGAGGGCTGTGTCCCCCTCAACCAACAACCTTCACAGCTCTCCCAGGGACTCTTAACACTCCTGCCCAAGCCCCCAGCCTTGCTTCCTCACCAGCCCATTCTTGTATTCTGGCTTCCCATCAATCATTCGCATGTTCTGGATCCTAAAGGAGAGGAGGGAGGGATGTGAGAGAGTAGGGCATCCTCCCACTCCCTTCCCCTCCAGGCCTAGGACTACACACTTACCGAGTCTTAACAATGTCCACAGGCATGGAGGCAGCAGTGGTGACCAGGCCGCTGATCATGCTGGCGCAGAAGTGGCACAAGATGTTGTCAGAGAAATAGCCTGGGGGCAGGGGTGAAGTGGAGGTGGCAATCAGCTCAGAGGAGGCTCAAGCCAGGCTAGGAGCTGAGAGCCCAGGTCTGGGTCTCACCTGAGTCTAGCAAGAACTGCTTGGACTGGGAGTAGGAGGCCAGTTGGGCAGCATTGACGACGACAGCCCGAGCCATGGTAGGGATGCAGCCCTGGAGGCAGGGGAGTAAGAGAAGAATCGGAAATGCCTGAGACCTGACCCCACATTCCCCAAGTCTCCAGCCACTTCACTCACCCGCCACAGTGTGAGGACCCCCTCTTCCTGGGCAATTCGAATCAGGGCATTAAACACATTTTTGTAGCCACGGCGCTGATCTACTGGGAGCCTGGCGGGAGAAAGACTAAGATCAGGGGAGCCTACCCAGCCAGGAGAAAAGAGAGGGAAACCAGAACAAGCAAATGCTCTGTTCTAGATCTGGAATAAGAAGAAACTGGTCTCTCTGTTTTAGATTCCAGGGGATGGGGCTAGGGTTAGGCTCAGACCTGGAACTCACCGGCCATCGGCAGTCATGCGGATAAGAGCCACCTCAGCTGGTGTTCCCACAAAAGCACCAGTTGCACCTGCAGTCATACCAATCAGAGCCTTCAGGAGAAAGCCAGGAGGTGTACCATCAGCCCCAGTCAGGCGCTCAAATAGCACGGTATAAATGCCAAGGCGAGTGGTGGTATAGGTGGCCTGGCGCAGCAGGCCAGCTGATAGCCTGGGAAGCAAAGGGGTCAGTATGTCAAGCCAGTGTCTGGAGCTTCGAACCCACACCCTACTTCCCATTCCCAGGCCCCAGTACCCCGTGTAAATGCCCCGCAGGCCTTCTGCCCTCAGGATGCTGGTGAGAGCATGGAAGCTGGTTTTGTACTCTCGAGTCTTGGCTCCTTCCCCGCTCAGCTGCATCCGGTTCTTCACCAGGTCTAGGGGCTGCACAAAAACTGTAGCTCCCATCCTGGGGGAAGAGGGGTCAAGGGCCAGGTGTCCCAGATCTACCAATACCCACTGGAGACTGCCAGCAAAGAGTTGCAAAGGTCATGTGATTAAGGATTCAGGAGGCTGGTGAACATGTGTTTAAGAATCTGTATGTGTACCAAGAGCAATGGATCTGAAAAGTTCAGTAGGGGCCATGCAATGAAAGTGCTCCAAGCAGCTCCACGGGAGTCAAGTGGTGACCTGGGACTCCAAGTAGTCCTGCAGGAGCCCTTCAATGGCCTAGAACCCCAAGCAGCCAAGCAGAGCTAAGCAATGGAGTGGGAAACTCAGGTGGCCTAGCGGAGGTTGTGCAACGGACCCTGCATGCAGTCCCGCATGGCCGGCCCTACAGTGAGCTCCTGGCAGCCCACCAAGGACCTCACAATACACTGGGGATCACACTGACCCCATACTGGCTCAGGTCACTGCAACAGACCCAGAGATAAACCGGGCCCCGTTCCTTGCTCCCGTCCCTTCCTTCTCTTTTCCCATCCCTGGGGCCTGAGCTTACCCGGCCAGGCCCCCGAACAGGAACTTGACGGACTTAGGGGAGGTCCGGGGCTTCCCGTCCACCCCGCCGGCCCCGGGACTCGCCGTCGCCGCCATCGCCACTCAATGGCCCTTAGGTCTGGGTCCCGTGCGCGCGCGGCCTCGCTCGCCCCCAAGGTGACACCGCGCGCGCAACAGGACGAGGGCGCGCGCGCACGCCCCCAGCTCTCAGGACTGGCACTAGGGGAAGCTACCGCGGACGCAGGCGCATAGCGCAAAGGCGACCGGGAATAAGGTGGAGCTAAAGGAGGAGCTTGAAGATTGCCTGAGGGAAGAGGTGTGCCCGATTTAGGAAACCAGAGTACTGGCACCGAATTGCAATCGCGGGAAAAGAATGAAGAGAGGGTTTGAAGGTCTCGCGAGGTCGAATGATTTAGCCTGGCCAGAGTTAGATCTCTCGCGATAGCTACAGCAAGATTTCAGCTGCCGGGGGTTGGGGCGGAGGGGGCAAGCACTCTCGCGAGACTTGGAGGTACGGCGGCGGCAGAGGGAGAGGTTTGTAAACAGGGCAGCTTCAAGATCCCGGGCACTTAAGGGGGGATGATTAAGTCATCTTCTGGGGCATCGATGCTCCCTCCAACTCTACAGGCACTCCCTCCATTTCTAACCTTTCTTTTAACCAGCTTTTTAGGACTGGAAGTCCATTTTGAACGTTCACTGCTGGAAGCGGCCTTTCTTTACGGGAACCACTTTTCCAGGGGTTGGGAAGACGGCCCACCTGCCCGGAAGTCCCACCTCCTTCAGCTCCCCCACCCTTCCAGAAGTTTTTCTGTCACCTGTGTTTGTCTCCGTCCCTTCCCCTGTTTTATCCCTGTACCAGAAAACGATACATTTAGTGCCTCCCTCCCAGCTCCACTAAGCGGGTTAGCTATCTCATTAGCCGAGTTGGGATTCTTCTCTGGCGCCCCCATGTAGCTGGGAAGTGGGACCTGGGGGTGGTTGGACCCCTGGGATCCTAAAGAAGATAGGGAGGGTGCGGAACTCCGCTTCTGCTCCTGCTACCAGGACGCGGCCTCCTCAACTCTCCTCTCCCGCTGCCATGCACCCTGCGGCCTTCCCGCTTCCCGTGGTTGTGGCCACTGTCCTGTGGGGAGCGGCCCCCATTCGGGGGCTCATTCGAGCGGTGAGTCTGAGGGGCGGATGGAGAGGGCGCTGAAGGGAGGGGCTGCAGGCTGAAGGGGAAAGTGTTTTCTTGTCCCCAGACCTCGGACCACAATGCCAGCATGGACTTTGCGGACCTCCCAGCTCTATTTGGGGCTGCCCTGAGCCAGGAGGGACTCCAGGTGATTCTTCCCTTTCCCTTTTTTTTTTTTCTGTTTCGCAGAATCCTCCGTCCAGGGCAGGGGTTGGGGAGCCTTGTCTTGGATGTAGGTGGAAGTAGAAAGAGACCAGTTAGAAACCAAGTTCACGAGCATGTCTAGTGTGGAAACCAGAATCTGAAGGGAGAAGTCAAAGTGTGTTTACCCATAGAACTCCACGCATATCAGGGAGACTGAAAATGCCTTAAGATAAAAAGCAGAACCAAGTATTGCTTATCAGTAGGGTTTCAGGAGTCAGTTATTGGTAATATGGCCTTGAGCAAGTTAATTTTCTCCAAGCCTTAATTTGTTTTTCTGTAAAGTGGGACAATAGAAGTTAGTTTAGGATTATTGTGAGGATTAAATTATATGAGCAACTTTAGTCCTTCATCACAATGACTGCCACTTAGCAAAAACTGAGTTGAGTCATAGAATTGTTTGTGAGATGGATAATTGGAAAACTGAAGTGAAAGGAGTGTGCTCTGTGTGAGTGTGTACTGGAGAGAGGAGGGTGAAACAACTTAAGAGAAAGGGACAAAGATGGGTAGAGAATTGAATTACAATCAGTGGGAACTGGAAGGCAGAAGAGTTGAATTAGCTTGACGTTTAGGGTACATGTTAGCCCATCTGGGACAGGGAGGAGGTTGATGGGAGAGTCTGAAGAAGGGATATTTGTTTTTTTTTTTTTTGTTTTGCTTTTAATTGTTTCAGATTAATTGAGGGTACAAAGAATTAGGTTACAATGTTTGCATTTATTTATTTATTTATTTGGCTGGGGCTGGGTTTGAACCCGCCACCTCTGGCATATGGGGCCTGGCCCTACTCCTTTGAGCCACAGGCGCAGCCCAATGTTTGCATTCAAGTAAAGTCCCTCTTACAATTGATTGTCCTGCCTCCAAGAGGTGTGCCATACTCCCTACAGTTGTGCCCATTAAGTGGGAGCACAGTCATCCCCTTCTTCCTTCTCTCTCCCTCCTTCCTCAAGACCCCACCTTGTGTTAATTTGAGTTTTTCTGTCATGTGGGTATGTAGATCTTGTACTGGCTTCATATTAGAATTGAAGAATTACATTGTATTCTTGCTTTGGAGAAAGGGATATTTGATGTAGTTGCATTTTCAGAAGACTGAGAGATGTGGACTTCTTAACTTGGGTGGGATGCTTAGACCCCAGAAATGAGAAGGAAAGGAGGATAGAAAACATGCAACATGTAGGGGCCAGTGTGCTTGGTGGGCCTTGTGAAGAGCAGAACCTAGGGAAGAGAAATCTAACAGTGTGCTTCTCTTCCCTAGGGGTTCCTTGTGGAGGCTCACCCAGACAATGCCTGCAGCCCCATTGCCCCACCACCCCCAGCCCCGGTCAATGGGTCAGTCTTTATTGCACTGCTTCGAAGATTCGACTGCAACTTTGACCTCAAGGTTGCTGAATGTAGGGTTGGGAGCTGGGAAGCTGAGGGTGAACAAGGTGCCACAGTAATGAAAAGAGGCAAAGCCCACGATAGCTCCTTATTCTCCACCTTGTCTCCCTAGGTCCTAAACGCCCAGAAGGCTGGGTATGGTGCAGCTATAGTACACAATGTGAATTCCAATGAACTTCTGAACATGGTGTGGAATAGTGGTAAGGGTGGAGGATCTTAACAGCTGGGTTTTCAGTGGAGCTTAGGAGCTTAGACTGAGAGATGGTGGGAAAGATAAATACATAGGGAGAAGCCAATCTTTTGGGTGGGATGAGGCAAAAGTGCTGAATGTCTGGGTTCCCAAAGCATTTGAGAGGAATGTTGAGTCCCTAGAATAATACCCTGATCTCTGCAGAGGAAATCCAGCAGCAGATCTGGATCCCGTCTGTGTTTATTGGGGAGAGGAGCTCTGAGTACCTGCGTGCCCTCTTCGTCTATGAGAAAGGGTAGGACATGTCCCTCCTTCCCCATTCATCCTTCAGCAGTTCCATGCCAACCTGGAGCTCAAGCCTCACTGCCCCAACCATTCAGCCTAAAGTCCTTCCTTCCCTGACTATTGACTTTTTTCCCACTCCCTTCTCCACCCCATGGGCCTTGTCCAGAGCCAGTTTTTTTTGTTGTAGAGACAGAGTCTTACTTTGTTGCCCTCAGTGCCGTGGCATCACACAGCTCATAGCAACCTCCTCCTGGGCTTAGGTGATTCACTTGCCTCAGCCTCCTGAGTAACTGGGACTACAGGTGCTCGCCACAACACCCAGCAATTTTTTTGTTGCAGTTTGACCAGGGCCTTGGTATATGGGGCCGGTGCCCTACCCACTAACCCGCAGGCACGACCCCAGAGCCAGTTATTTTGACCCTCTTCTTTGTGCCTTTGCCATTCTTGTCCTTCTGAGATTAGCCTTCTTTTTCTCAGGGCTCAGGTACTTCTGGTTCCAGACAATGGCTTCCCATTGGGCTATTACCTCATCCCTTTCACAGGGATAGTGGGACTGCTGGTTTTGGCCATGGGAGCAGTGATGGTGAGTAGCTTAGGGAAGGGATAGTAGTAGCTCAGGAAGACCCGAGGCCTATAAGGCCAGGTTGGATCTGGAGTTGGGAAATAGCGGTGGTTTGTCCTAGATTGTTCAGTTTTGCTCCCTAAGCTTGGTCTGTCCACTCCCTCTTTCCCAGATAGTTCGTTGTATCCAGCACCGGAAACGGCTCCAGCGGAATCGACTTACCAAAGAACAACTGAAACAGATTCCTACACATGACTATCAGAAGGGTGAGGGGTTTGGGGAAAAGGCCAGGTTCTGAATGATTTGAGCCCAAGAGATAAGGGGTAAAGAAAGCTGGCAGTGAGAAGGTATCCACCTAAAATGCCATCGTCTCTGTGTACCCACAAATAAGAGGACAGAAGAGGTAGAACATAGCAGGAGGTCAGAAACAAAGATTAAGTGGCTCAGCGCCTGTGGCTCAAGCTAAGGCACCAGCCACATACACCTAAGGTGGCGGGTTAAAATCTAGCCTGGACCCGCCAAACAACAATGATGGCTGTAACCAAAAAATGGCCGGGCATAGTGGCGGGCGCCTGTGGTCCCAGCTGCTTGGGAGACTGAGGCCAGGAGACTCGCTTGAGCCCAGGAGTTGGAGGTTGCTGTGAGCTGTGATGCCATGACACTCTACCCAGGGAGATAGCTTGAGGCTCTGTCTCAAAAAGAAAAAAAAAAGATGATTAAGTGAAATAGTTGGGGGAAATGGAGGGATAGAAGGTGGAAAGAGTAGAAAAATGGAAGGAGTGGGAGGGTTCATTGAGAAAAAGAAGAAACAGGTAAGGAGGGGTTGGGTCTTTAGTCCCTGGAGCCTACAGTGTCCATATAAGGTTGTAGCAGAAGCCCTGCCTCCTACTTCCGCTCCTCCAGCTCCCTATCTCACCACCCTTTTAACACCTCCCCAAAAACCCACTTCCCTTCTTACCTCTGCTTCTCTTTGCTTGTCCTTGCTAGTCCCAAAGAGGGGCTGCCCTGGCCTTACCATGCCTCCCTGTCTTGGCTCTTGTATGGGTTTTGTAGACTTGGGAAAAGAATTTTTATGGGACTTTGCTCCACCACAGGCCTGCCAGAGTGAGTTCTCGTGGGCAGTGGTACAGTGTGGCTCAGTGATGGGCTGACTAGATTTACCTTCTTTCTCTCTCAGGAGACCAGTATGATGTCTGTGCCATTTGCCTGGATGAGTATGAAGATGGGGACAAGCTACGGGTACTACCCTGTGCTCATGGTGAGGCCCTCACTGCCTGGGACCAGGCTCCTGTGCCACTGGCAGGTACCAGGTGCTTCATTCATCTCATTCCTCTCTGTAGCCTATCATAGCCGCTGTGTGGACCCCTGGCTCACTCAGACCCGGAAGACCTGCCCTATCTGCAAGCAACCTGTTCATCGGAGTCCTGGGGATGAGGAACAGGAGGAAGAAATCCAAGGGCAAGAGGAGGGTGATGAGGAAGGGGAACCAAGGGACCACCCTGCCTCAGAACGGACCCCATTACTAAGCTCCAGCCCTACTCTTCCCACCTCTTTTGGTTCCCTAGCCCCAGCCCCCCTTGTTTTTCCTGGGCCCTCAACAGATCCCCCACCCTCGTCTTCTTCCTCTTCCTCATCTCTTTCCTCTGCCGTCCTAGTCTAATACCTCCCTCCATACACACACCTCTGGTGACCTTTTTGCACAAACCCTCTTCCTCCAGTCTTCTAAATTGAGGGATAGGGGACATTTTCATCCCAGCTTTCTCCCTTACCTGGCCCTAGTATTTTCAGGGGGCTTGAAGGAAGGGAGCAAAGGGACTGGTCTTTACTCCATGGATTAATAAAATTGGTTTTGTGGACTAAGGGTGGGTGAGATCATTCTCACACAGGTAAACCTATGCTTTGGGGAATCAATCCTATTTTGCCATAAAGGGCAAAAGGTGCCAGGAGAGACTAACCTGTAGCCATGGGACAGCCCTAGCAGGCCAGGCCTTTGCTGTGACTAGAAGAGGGAGCCCCACCCACATGATGACTCAGTTGGCCCTGCCTTGCCCACAGGCCTGGAACTATGGTCTGGATGGCTCTATTCCATCATCCCAATTGGACTAACACACTTGAGGACCTACGCCTGGAAATGCCACTTGAGAGGCTAGGCCACCTGGCTACATAGGTTTGAGGCAAGTGCTTAATCCTAGACATTGAAGTAAGAAGTTAAGATTCCTGCACTTTGTAGTGCCTTGGCCCTCCTGCTCCCAACCCCAAGCCAGGATAAAGAAGACAAGTCCTAAGTGCATGTCTCCCAGTCTGACACCCAAGCTCAAACCACACAGCACCTTATTAGTAGAATCTTTTTTATTCAGAAAAAAAACCCCAAAAAACAAAAAAGTTTTCCAACCACACACAGGAGGGGTATGGGTAGGGGAAGGTATCTGTCCATCCAGTCCTGGCCCCCAGCCCATGTGGTTTTGGCAGCAATAAGGGGTGTGGGGTAATGGCCCCAAAAATAAAAATGGTGTATGTGTGTATGGGAAGGAGAGGGGTGCAAAAGCTGTGGGGAATGGTGGGGGAAAGGGGCAGATGAGGTCAGTACTGGGAACGCCGCAGGTGGGAGGCCATTTCATAACATTTCTTGTTGATCAAACCACCATGGACACCTTCTTTGCCCATCAGCAGGACTAGCGCTGGAGGAAAGAGAAAGGAGGCTAGGACCCAGGTGTCAGAATTTCACCCCCTACCAGCTGTTCAGCAGCTGTCCAGCCCTAGGGGCTGTAACCCAACCTCATCCCTCCCAACTCCCCCCACACACACATACATACACAGGCAGGCTGTCAGTCACCCTGAAACAATAAGGCTTTTCAAAAGGGGAAAATCAAGCTTAAAGGCTGGAGAGGAACAGACTAAAATTTAGGGGTCAAAGGCTCATAGACTGCTGACTCATGTGTTCAGGCTAGAAATGGCTGTGGAAAAGCCTGCCACCTCCAAGTTAACAAAAGAGCTCAAAAGATGAGAGCTAAATGCTGACTCAGGACCCTAACAATACCAACTCCAAGAATAGTCTCTAATCTGAAAAGGTTCAAGGTAGAAAGGAACTCAGGACATGATGCAGTTCAGTACTTCATATCACAACATGAGGAACTGAGAACAGGAGGGACTATCCAATGTCTCAGCACCCAGTGAACTAGGAGTAGAATGCTGGTCTACTGCCTTCACGCTGAGGAACCACACAGAAAAAGAACCCAACTAACAAAAGGAGGCACATTAGGGCTGTCAGAGCTAGAGAAAGGGCAAGACTCAGAAACTCACTCTTGGCAGTCATGGTGACAGTGACATTGAAAGTGGGGGCTCCACCGGTGCTCTTGGTACGAAGATCCATGGTAAATTCCCCATCCTGCAGCAGCGAGTCTCGGATCACAGAACATTTCTGGCCCCCAAGTGTCAGCCCATTCACAAAAAAACTTGACCGGTCTTTGCCAACAAGAACACCAACCTCAGCTGGCTGAAAAAAGAACCAAGCACCCAACAAGTTAATACTCCAATATCCCCACCTTGTTCCGAGGACCCACTTGCCTTCCACTCTGGGAGCTCGAACCCCGGTGGGAAGAGATGTATTGCTACATGCTCTGTACACATCAATGAAATTTGAGAAACTTTCAAAACCTTTGGAAGTTAGAAAAAGATCCTGATTTTCAAGACTAGAAAATGGGACCAAGGTGTAAGGGATGAAATATTCCCCTACAGACGTAGATCTCAAGAGTTTAACCCAGAAAATAAAAGGGGCCAAAAGGCAGCAAAGTGGGGAATCTTTGGATGCTCAGAACTCTCCTTCAGGAAAAGCAGAAGCGGAGAGGGGAAGGGTGGGGGCGGGCAAAGCAGGAGAAGCAACTTTGCCCTTATTTGGTCAAAGGTTCTGCAGGAGTTGTGAGGGGCCCGGACGCCTGGGTCTCCAAGTAACCTAGAGTTTAGGTTCAGGTGTCTACGCCCGGAGATGAGGAAGCAGACCCCTGGAAGCTTTCCGGGAAAGTTGGAAAACTTTTGAAGGGGGGCAGGAACTAGACCCTGCAAGCCAGCTCTCGGGTCTAGATACCTCAGGGAACATTTCTCCCCCTCCCCCTTACACCCCAAACCCCCACATCCGGTCCCTCCCGCCCGGAAACCCCCTTTTCCCCCTTTTGAACTTCCGCTCCTCCTCCCCACTTCCGGGCAGTGTGAATAGGGGAGGTGGTTGGGGGAACAGCGGTAGTCATCCCTTATTCCTTATGCTATCTTAGAACTTCTCACAAAGTTCCCCTGCTTCAGGCCCCGCCGGATGGCGGGAAGAGAGGGTGAGGGGACTTCCGGGATTGGCCTCACAGGAATGTTGAGTCCAACGTGCCGCGTCTGTGTGTGTGGGGGGCGGGGGGTGTGTGGCGGCCTCGCCCGCTCTAACGGAGCTGGGAGGGGCAGGGAGCCCACAGAGGACGGGCAGGGAACCAAGGCCACGCGCCTTGGGGCTCCCTCCTGCATAAGGGGGAACAATGGTGGAGGGGGCGCGAGCGGACGGCCTGAAAGAGAGCTAGTGGCCCGAGGGTCCCCAAGACCCTTCTCAATCACAATCCATGGTTAAAATTGCAGCGCGTGCCCGCCCCGCCCTGGGGGAGGCGGAAGTGGGCCGCCGCACCGGGCGACGCGCCCCTCCCCGCCCTGTGCCCCGGATGTAACGCCCCATCGCGGGAAGCGGGGCGGCAGGCGCCGCCGCCTGGGGCGTAGGACTTAGGGGGCAACGAAGGGACCCGCTCACGTGTAGCCGCCATTCGCGCCGCTTCCAGGGCAAGGACCTGGTCAGGGCCTTTCGCTGCCTTCCCTAGACCGTGCCCGCCCCCACCCAAGTCCCTCCCAAAGGGTCCAAGCCCGACCAATGCCTCGGACCGCGCAGGCCCCGCAGTACCGTGATGTTGACGAAGGTTTTTCCAGGGACGGCGGCCCAGACGGAGGGCGAGTCCTTGTAGCCCACGATGGCTGCGTCCTGACAGGTCCCGTCCGCCATGAGGTTGTCGATGTAGGCGTTCCACCCGGCCATGGCGCTGCTACTGGGGCTGCTCTCGGCGCTGCTGCTGGGGCCGTGGGCTGGGCTCGGGCTGCCTCGGGCTGGCGGGCGGGGGGAGGCGGAGAGCTCGGGGCACGCGCTGCCGTCCGGACCGCGGTTCTGCTAGCTGTGCAGCAGCCCTCGCACCGCCACTTCCTGCTCCTCCCCCCCCCAGATTTTTATTTGCAAAGGGCGGTAGGGGCGGGGCCTGCTCCCCATTCCCTCCCTCCCCCCCACCGCCAGCCCAGACACCGAACTTCGCAAATGCAATTTTAAAAATCCCTCCCCCTAAAAAAAAAAAAAAAAAAAGTCTTCCCCCTATAGCAAAATTTGCAGAGTTCGATGGAAAGCCATGTAAATGATGGGGGGGGGGTGGTGGCGGAAGAGAAGCTAAGGTTAGGGCTCGCTCCCGTTCTCATTGACTATAAACCAGACTTTGGTATAGGGGAAGGGAGTGAGCCAGAGGAAGGAAGAGAAAGGAGAAGAATTAGCAAGCTGCATATTAAAGAGAGTTTGGGGAACCCAGAGTTAAACGGAACGACTCCTCCTTCTCCCCCACCTCTGCCGGAGTGAAGGACCGGCGGGCCGCGGCGGCGCGTGCGCCAGCGCGTGCGCCGGGGCCGGGAGGGAGAGCGCGTGGGGCGGTTGGGGCCGACGGTAGACTACGCGGGTGCGCGTCCGGCCCGATCCTCTCGGACCCCCCTGGGAAGGAAGGCAAATCCTAGGACGCGTCTCCCGCATGACAGAAGGGACGGGGAGGGCGAGGTAGTGTGCTTGCTGCCTCCCCACCTTTAATTTTATTTATTCAAGTAATAAGAAAGCCGAAGGAAATTTGACAGATTATACCGCAGTCATTCTCAGAGCTGAAGGAACCCACCGGGGCTATTCTGTCCCCAGCGTCACACAGGTTGGGTTCCTTCGGACCCATCCCCACTCCAGGAGATTATTCTTATTCTGGATCTGTTCAGTCCAGGGCCTCCCTCCACGTCCCAGCCCCGCCTATCCCCAGGCCAGCAGTTTGGGTCACCGGCGGTGCCCCCTGGCTGGTCTCTGCGGAGGTCACTGAGCGCGGCTCCCTCGGGGCGAAATAGGCGGGGCTATTTCTCAAGGCGGAAGAATACTAAAGTTCCAAGATTGACAACTTTTTCAAAAAGTGAATGTCTTTTCTACTTTGGGCTCTTTGGGGGTTTTTGTCTTTTCCAGTAAAAATTGTGCATAAGTACTTGTGGGCGATTAGTTCAATCAGCGTCCATCGGGAAGGGGTGGGGCAGGTCCGTGCTGCTGGTTTAGGTGACCAGAAAACCAGTCCCCCCTGCGAATCCCTAACCGCTGAGGGGCTTGGCTGCTTCCGGTCCCTCCAGCAAGGGGTGCCTGGGTCTTGCAGCGCCTCCCGGGCGAGAAGGGGCTTCGTTTCTGTCCCTTCCTCCGGAACAAGGCGCGGATGCTTGGGGTCCACTCCGAACCCCATGGTCCCCGACGCCCTCCGAGCCGGTGTTCCTCGACAGCCTCGCGGCTGAGTCACTAGCAGACTCGGGTGGGGCCACATTCAGGCACGTGGCGGCGCTCCCCGCGCGCCATCTCCTGACCTCTGGCCTGCTGCACTCCCCACCCTAGGGTGGAAAAATCCCGGGAGGGAGCGGCCAGAGATAGGGGGAAGGGCGCGATGGAATACAGGGGTAGGGGACCGGGTAAGGCTCCTGGGGTGGGGGCGGGGAGACGTCGCACCGGGCGGGTGGGGCGGGGAGGAGAGCTGGGGACAGAGCCATCTGCGTGAGTCACCGGGTGCGGGCCGCTCCAGCGCCGGCGGGAGGGGCCTCTGTCCCCGGCTAGAAGCCGAGGCTCCCCGTGACCCCCGCATCAGGTCATCCCACCGGGGTTGCAGCAGGACTCGGAGCAGACCCTGCACTCTCTCCCGTAGCCCACCAAGGAGGAGAGAGTTGCCAAGTGTAGAGACCCACTTCTCTGTAACTATGCAAGCGGATAGACCTCCCGACAGGGCCCTGGCGCTCAGACGCTTATAAAGGGCCGCCCCTCTTTCCGTCCATTCATTTTTTTTTCACTCTTGTTTCAACACCATTCATTGATGGACTGGGGCCACGCTCCACAGGGCCCAGTCAGTGGGAAAAGGGTCTCCTGACCAACTGTCTCCACGCGGGGAGACAAGTGCTGTCCCAGCGCTATCAGTCGGGCGCTGCGCCAGATCAGAGAGCCAGTCTAAATTCGTCTTCCGGCCCCCTCCCTCACTCCCCCCACCCCCGTGCTGGCTGAGAGAGGGCTGGCCGTTATGAGGATCCTGAGAGGTGAGACCCTTTCTGGGTCTGTGGGAGGGGGGGGTTCAAGTTTAGACCTCAGAGCTTGCAGATATTCCCCTCTAAAGGCAGAAGCCTCCCCTGTAAGCTGAGCACATGTGGATGTCAATCCTGCAGCCCCTCTTCCAGGCCCCCTCCTCAGCCCTGCAGAGCTCAGGTTACCCATGGCCTTTCCTAAAGGGCACTCCTTCCTCTTCAACCTTTGCAAATAGGAAATATAATCCTGGGGAGGGGGAAGAGACCCCAATCTGAAACCCTTCCCCAAGGGTAGAATTAAAAGTGGAGACTTTTATGGAGAACAGAAAAGGGGGGGGGGGTTAGTCATTGACCTTTGGTGAGGGGGCAGGTGCCTGGGTCTGGAGACGTCTACTTTAGGCTGTAGTGGGCACTTGGCTGCCAGCCTGGCGTGGGGAGGTGGGGGGTTGGATAGACAGAGAGAGGCGGGGCTCGCTGGGGACAGGGTGGCTAGGAGATAAATGCCCAGCCTGAGAAGGGGTGAAGCTGACACTGTCCCAGCTGCCATCTAAACTCGGAGCTCCATCCAAGCCCTCAGCAGAAAGCATCTCAGGTCTGGTGAATCTTCTAGGCCTTTGGGGTGGAGGTGGTAAAGGGTGTGTAGGGTGCTGGCTTGGAGAAGGAAGGGAAGATTTCAACTTTTTTCCTCCTGGGTCTAGCGGCACTTGAAAACTGGCTGGGCTGGAGCAAGAAGGATAGAGCAAGGTGTGGGAGCATCCAAGGATCTTGGGAAAGGAGACTGTAAGGAGAGGCAGCAGGTATGGATAGAGAAGGGCAGGTAGCAAACTGGGGGACCACGAGGATTTGGGAGCAAAACAAAATGAGAACTTGAAAGGATTTGAGAGCTAGGAGGCCATGGAGGACAGACTGCTTGACCAGAAGAGTGGAAGGAGAAAGCACAAGTGCAGCTTTGGGGAGGTGAGGGCTCAGGGAGTCATAAAGGAGAGGCCCCTGGATTCTTAGGAAAGGAGGGTGGAATAGGAGCTGTTCTGAGTGGGGGAAGGAGGCTGTGTCTGCCTCTTTGGTCTGTGACCTTTTTGTGGGGGTATTTTTAGCTCCAGCACCTGCCTTCTTGGAATGGGGAAAACTCTTAAAGGGCAAGGGATTTCTGGTGCCTTAAGGGATCAACTGTCCACACTCACTTACACTTCTTGTCCTACAGCCATGGCAATGCAGAAAATCCTTGCCCGGGAAATCCTGGACTCCAGGGGCAACCCCACTGTGGAGGTGGATCTGTACACAGCTAAGGGTAACACAGGCCCATTGAATTAGTTTGCCTCAGAAGACCCCAACCCCATCTGTCCTCCCCACCAATTCTGTCCCACATCTCCTTTCTCTGGGGTTGCCTTCCCCAGACTTCTTCCCAGGTCAGTGTGGCTCAGAACTGGGAGCTGAGAAAAGCAAGAGTCTCTCTGTGCTCAGAAATGGCACCTCAGCCATTTGGGGCTGTGGAGGGTGACTCTGTGATCTTCCCATTATTCCCACCCCAGGCCGATTCCGAGCAGCTGTGCCCAGTGGGGCTTCCACAGGTATCTATGAAGCTCTGGAACTAAGAGATGGAGACAAATCTCGCTACCTGGGGAAAGGTGAGGAGAGGCCAACAGAGAGGGAACCTGAACTGGTCATTTTAGGTTGTGGGCACAGAGCGGGAGAGGACTGCTACCCAAAGCTTCTTGAGGAGCTGGGATCCACAGGAAGAGTCCTAATCATTGATTCTGGCCTCTCTAGGAGTCCTAAAGGCTGTGGAACACATCAACAAGACTCTAGGCCCTGCTCTGCTGGAAAAGGCAAGTGGAGGAGCCTGCTCTCCTACCTCTTCCCCATACCCCAGAGAACCCCCCAAAATATTTTCACTTACCTTTCCTGCAACACATGCCCTGATTTCTGAGATATCTGACCTCTGCTCTGTCCTCCTCAAACCTGCCCTTCCAGAAACTAAGTGTTGTGGATCAAGAAAAAGTTGACAAATTTATGATTGAGCTGGATGGAACTGAGAATAAGTGTAAGTTAAGGGCTAGAGGTGGGGAAGTGATGAGGTGTGGGAGAGGTGGAGCGAGACCACGGGGGCTGAGGTGTGGCTGGTTTATTTCTGTGTCCACATTTTGGGGCACACTGTAGCTGGATTTTATTCATTCCACAGGCATTTCCTATGTCTGCTATTTGCCAGCCCTGGGCCTGGCTCTGGATATAGCTGGCAGCTGACACATTCCTCTGGGGTGGGAGTGCTCCTCAGTCGGCTGGGTGACCAGGGGGAATGGTCAAGGAGATGTAACTGCAAACCATGCAGGAGAAGCTCTCACTCTTTCTTCCTAATTGCCTACTTCTAGCCAAGTTCGGGGCCAATGCCATCCTGGGAGTGTCCTTGGCCGTGTGTAAGGCAGGAGCAGCTGAGAAGGGGGTCCCACTCTACCGACACATCGCAGATCTCGCAGGGAACCCAGACCTCATACTCCCAGTGCCTGTAAGTGCAGTTGCCACTGCCAGACTCACCTCTACCCGGCTGCCTTGCCCAGCCGTGGAGTGCTTAAGCAGCCCCTTGGAAATCCACCTTTCAGACCCAGCTCTGAAGAGGCAGTTTCCTGAAATCCAATCTCTTCTGCTGTGGTCTAGCCCCTCCCTCTTTCCCACAATCCAAACCTTCCCTTAAGCCTCTCTGTGCTTCCTTCCCTTGCTACATAACCAGGTTTCTTCACATTCCAATCTTAGGCTCAATAACTCCAATCTCATTCTGCCACTGCACCCCACCCCCCAAATCAGATCCAGAATGTCTTCATGGCAAGGATCTTGGCATTTCCTTGTATCTTCTTAAGTCCCTATTAAACCAGTATTCTCTTAATGGAAACTCTTTGAATTTAGTCTGGATAATAATGTTACCATTTGTTGTTACTTACTAGGAAGATTGTATAAGAGCATGGACTCCTAGAGACAGACTGCTGGGTTCAAATCCTGGCTCTGCCTGTTTACTAGTTGTGTGATTTTAGGAAAGTTTTAACCTCTCTAAGCCTCCGTTTCCCCAGCTGTAAAATGGGGGTGGGGATAATGGTACCTAGTTAGTAGAGTTGTTTTGAGAAAGAAAGGAGCTAACATATGCCAACCACTTACAACAGTGGCTGCTGTGTATTAAGTGCTATAAAAGTGTTCACTATTGTACACCAGGCACATACTAAGAACTTTATACCCATTTCTCTAATCTTTAGCAAAAGATGCTGCAGTGAAGTAGATGTTGTTCTCATTCTATAGAAATGAGGAAAGAGGCTCTGAGGATCAAAAATACTCTCCTTAGACCAGGTGCGGTGACTCATACCTGTAATCCTAGCATTCTGGGAGGCCAAGTGGGGTGGACTGCCTGAACTCAGGAGTTCAAGATGGACTTGAGCAAAAGTGAGAGACCCGATCTCTAAAAATAGCTGGGCATTGTGGTGGGTGCCTGTAGTCCCAACTACTCTGATGGCTGAAGCAAGAGGATCCCTTAAGCCCAAAAGTTTGAGATTGCTGTGAGTTATGACAACAGGGCACTCTACCCAGGGTGACAAAGTGAGACTCTGTCTCAAAACAAACTAACAGGGCCGAGTGCAGTGCCTCATGCCTACAATCCTAGTTATTTAGGAGGCCAAGGTGGGTGGATTGTCTGAGATCACAGGTTCAAGACCAGCCTAAACAAGTGTGAGACTCCATCTCTAAAAATAGCCAGGCTCGGCGCCTGTGGCTCAAGTGGCTAAGGTAACTAGCCACATACACCAGAGCTGGCAGGTTCAATCCAGCCCAGGCCTGCCAAATGACAATGAAAACTGGAAACCCCCCCCCGCCCCAAAAAATAGCTGGGCATTGTGGTAGGCACCTGTGGCCCCAGCTCCTTGGGAGGCTGAGGCAAGAGAATTGCTTAATCCCAAGAGTTTGAGGTTGCTGTGAGCTGTGATGCCACGGCACTGTACCCAGGGGGATAGCTTGAGGCTTTGTCTCAATAAATAAATAAATGTAGCCGGGCATTGTGGTGGGTGCCTATAGTCCTAGCTACTTCAGATGCTGAGGCAAGAGAATAGCTTGAGTCCTAGAGTTGGAGGTTGCTGTGAGCTATGACACTATGGTGAAAGTGAGACTCTGTCTCAAAAAAAAAAAAGAAGGCTTAGCACCTGTAGCACCGTGGTTACAGCGCCAGCCACATACACCAAGGCTAGTGGGTTCCAGCCTGGCCTGGGCCAGCTAAACACCACTTACAACTGCAACAGTTAGCCAGGCATTGTGGTGGGTGCCTGTAGTCCCAGCTACCTGGCAGGCTGAGGCAAGAGAATTGCTTAAGCTCAAGAGTTTGAGGTTGCTGTGAGCTGTGAAGCCATAGCACTCTACCAGAGTGACAAAGTAAGACTCTGTCTCTAAAAAAAAAAAAAAAAAAATAGAAAATAGAAAAACTGGCTTGGCGCCTGTGGCTCAGTCGGCTAAGGCGCCAGCCACGTACACCTAAGGTGGCAGGTTCGAATCCCCAGCCCGGGCCCGCCAAACAACAATGATGGCTGCAACCAAAAAATGGCCAGGCGTTGTGGTGGGCGCCTGT
>CAUYQV010009888.1:0-38566 GCA_963574575.1 Galagoides demidoff
GAGGTAAAGTCTCCATCCTTCTTTAGGGCTGCATAGTATTCCATAGTGTACATATACCACAGTTTATGTACTCTCACTCTTCACTGCCTTTACCTTGGCCTTTTGTCCTTCTACTCTGGACTACTAAACAGTCTGCTAACTGATATCCCCGCTTCAAATTTATCCTCCAGGGTGCAACCAAAGATTTTAATTTAAAAAAAAATTGGCAGAGACTTGCCACTGGGAAATGAGGCACTTGTCGATGGGCAACAACACCTGCTTTGTTTGAACTTTAAGAAGCAAGAAATACACTTCTCTGATGCCTGAACTATTATACATTTTTGGCTTTGATAACTTGTTTTAAAGCAAATAATCTCATCGTGTCACTTTAAAAAATATGTTGTTCAATGGATACACTGTATACAGTTACATAGGGGAATAATTTCAAGAGAGCAATTGTACAGCACGGTGACTATAGTTAATGGTTGATATATATTATATTTATTCCTTAAAAATACTAACAGAGTGGATGTTGTGTTCTCACCACAAAATAATAACTATGCAACAATACATTTGTTAATCAGCTAGATCTCACCATTACATAATATGTGTATGTGTGTATCCTTCAAAACATCATGATGTATACAATAAACACATATAATTTCATATGTCAATTTACTTATTTACTTAATTTATTACTTTTTGAGACACAATCTCACTCTATTATCCTGGGTAGAGTGTCTTGGTGTCATCGTAGATCACAGCAACCTCAAACTCTTGGGCTCAAGCAATCCTCTTGTCTAAGCCTCCCGAGTAGCCGGGACTACAGGTTCCTGCCACAATGTCCAGCTATTTTTTTTTCTATTTTTAGTAGAGACTGGTTCTCAGTCTTGCTCAGGGTAGTCTCAAACCCTGAGCTCAAGCAATCCACTTGCCACAGCCTCCCAGAGTGCTGGGATTACAGGCATGAGCCACTGCATCCAACCAATTTCATATGTCAATTTAAAAATAAATCAATTTTTGAAAAGGAATAATGCTTCCCTATAATAACTACAGGATAACATATCCTGTATCACTTCTAGATCATTATCTACTTGATTTTACCACACAGAAGTCCTTCAAAATAAGCATGCTATTTGGCTATTATTTCCCACCATCTTCCTTATCACTGCTATAGGCCAAAACGTTACTACTCTTCCACATTCAATGGGAATGTTAACAGCTGGATCATCATTCTTCTTACAACCTTGGCAGTTCCGTTATACTAGGAGACTTCTTCGCTTTCAGGAACTATCTGTACAACATCCTGAACCCCAGTGATGGTACTTCAATACTACCTCATGAATATATCGTATATCCATATCCTTCTTCAAAACGTTATTTAGTGGAAAGACTGGTAGCTGCAAGTCAAACGGACCTGTACAGCCCTGATAATGACATCATCGGGGGCAAGTCATTCTTCTTTTTTAACATTCACTTTCCGGATCAGTTTGATAGGGATATAATTATATTGAATAGTTGTGAAGATTAGAGATGTTTTACATACAGTACCTGACACATAGTAGGTTTTCAATACATGGTACATACACACATCATAATATCTGATTATTTGTATTATTATTCAAGTATTATTGCAGCTTCCTAATTAAATACGTCATCGTCGGCCTCACCTTCCTCCAATCTGCCTCTATACTGCTCCTAGGGTGATCTTTCCAAAATGCAAATATGTTTGATTTCTTCCTCTGCAATAAACTCTTCAATGGATCCCCATCATTTTATGGCAACGTAGCCTATAAGCAGCTCTCCCTCCGCAGACTGCTTCCCAGTACCACACTTTGGCCCAGTCACATCCAACTTCTTCCAATTCCTTCACTGGAAGTGTATCATCACTGCCTTGCTGCCTTCACTCCGTAGGCCTTCGTACCTGCTATACTCTATCAAACATTTTCTCCCTATCTTTTACTCTAATTTACTTCTACACATCTTTTAGGTCTTAGTTTAAAGGTGATTTCCTCTAAAATTTACTGTTGCTGTCCCCCCCACAGACTCACTTCATTGCCCCTGCTAGATGCCTCCATAGTGCTCTCTATTTTTCCCAGCACGTCTCACAAGAAACATGAATTTCCTCATGCATGATGTCAATTCATGAATACCTACCTGTCTTTGTGCATGCCATTTCCTCTGGCTGGTATACTCCCCTCCACCTCATGTCTGTCTCTCATCTGTTTGACAGTTACCTACACTTCCTTCAAGATTCAAGAGCAAAACTGTGTCTTGCCTCCTTGTGTGATTTTCTTTGATGCACCCCTTTGGGTGTTCCTTATGCTGTCATTCCATCACATCTTAACCTTCCTTTATTTCAAGAAATTCATATTATTGGGTAGATATCCATGTGCATCTCTAACTACCATACTATAAAGCCCTTAACAGTAGGAGCTATGGCCAGGTGTGCTTATGTCTGCAATCCTAGCACTATGGGAGGCACAGCTAGGGGGACTGCTTGAGCTCAGGAGCTCCAGACCAGGCTGAGCAATAGTGACACCCCAACCCTATGAAAAATAGAAAAAAAAAGCAATTGGGCATTATGCTAGGTGCCAATAGTCCCCAGCTACTCAGGAGGCTGAGGGAGAGGGATTGCTTGAGCCCAGGAGTGTGATGTTGTTGTGAGCTATGATGATGCCACAGCACTCTACCCAGGGTGACAGGGTGACAGTTTGTCTTAAAAAAAAAAATAGAAAGAAAGAAAGAAAGAAAAGAAGAGTATGAACTATGTCTTATTTATTGCTGTACCTCAGAAAATCATCTCAGAACCTTAAACATAATAAACACTTGTAAATGTACTGAATGAATGTTTCAAGTCAATGGGATAAAATAATTTCAAATCCAATAAATATTTGTCCCTCCTATTAAGATAGTTAGCGGGATCTTTTATCTTTTACTGTGTTATGCTTTATGCAACATGTATATAAAGTAAGAATAAAGAACAATATAATCAATATGTTTACCCAGATCCTCATAAACAAATAAGATGCCATTAATATAGATGAAGTTCCCTACAGATCCACATCTGAATAAGGGAAAACACTTCATAAATGTGTGTATCACTGGGGCTGGGCTCTGCTAATTTTCTGTGTATCATTCCTATTTCTGTATGTGTGCTGCTGAAGTAAGCAGCAGGTAATGGACTTTGGTCTGCATTTTTATGATTGTTCTGAGGTCCCAAGATGAGGCCAGGCAAGGCTTCTTTCTAAACTGCCCCAGTTACATACCCATTGCAACGCCTGCTGAGATTTTTCTACGAAGTTTTTCTTCCCTAGTTTTCCCATGGAACTCACATAGGATTTCTGAGTGTGGAAATGATTAATGATAGGGATATTGCAGAATAACCCTTCCTGTAAAATCCTCCATGTTCTGCATTCCTTATCCACTTAGCACTTTTCATGCACCTGCAAGACAGGCATCAGCTACATTATTGTCAGACTGGAGAAAGCACAGTTTATGACTTGTGAAAGGTCACTAGGTGAATCAATTGTAGGGCTATAAAGAGAGAAGCCAGGCTTTTATCTCTCAGTGTTGAGCCTATGTCTCCCTCCAGACCCACTTTCCTGGATGCAAGGTGAACTCTCTACTGTGTAGATCAATGGCTTCATCATACTTCTGTACTTCTGCACTTCTTCTATTCTGCACTTCAGAATAAGCACAAGGTCATCCAACATAGACTCCCATCTCATCAAACTTGACTTTCTTGTCCAATTCAGACTAAAATGAAAAACCAAGGGTCACTATCTTCCCATTTATCCAACTTTATTTTTAGGTAGCTAGTGCTTTGCTCTACTTCATCCTCTGCCCTCCTTAATCTTTATATTTCAACATTCCCAACCTCTATCTCTTCTCTACCCCTCCTTCAAGCCTATCCTCTACCCTCTCTTTCTTTTAATATTCAGCTTCTCTATCCTGTTCTCCTCATCCATTCCCTATTCTTTCACCTTTATTATTTGCAACCTCTACTGGGTTCAATTCATCTGCCTACCTGTTCTCTTCCCTCTAGTTTCTCTTCCATTGGCTTACTGTCTTTACTCATCCTCATCTCTTCTTCCTCATTCTGTCCCTCTATCAACCTCATCTTTCCATGTGTCCTCTCTTCTGTCTGCATTTACCCCACTCCATTCTTTATACAAGTGTGAACTCTTACTGCATGTTATTATAAGCATGCCCCCTTCCATCTATTCTTTCACTAATGCTTTATTCTCTCCAAATTCTCCTTTACTTCTCTTCTTTCCTATCCTCTCCAACCCTCTTCAGCACTGATACCTAACTTTATAACCTTTCATGCAATGGAAGAAGAGATGTCCTTCTTCCTTCACAAGTAAATGATACCATCCCCTTTATGGTTTTCTCTGGGAACTTGCTGTCATAAAAACATTGTGTTTACTATATCTTCAATCTTTGTCATTATGTTGACTCCTGTACCATCTCACAAATATGTGCACATCTCTCCATTAAAAACGAAGGCAAGTTTTTTTTAAAACCTCTGAATGTAGCCATTAGTTAACCCTTCCTTTCATTCATTTTCAAACAAGCTTCTGGAAAGTATTTTCTAGGTTTCCACTGGAAATGCTGTGTTCCCACTACCTCAACTCCAATTCCTAAAACCTCTCCATTGCATTAGCCACTGCACTGAAGTAGTGTGTATAAAGAACACTAATGGGCTCTATGTTACCAAACCTAAGACACACTTTTAAGTCTCTTAAAAGTTACTTGATCTCCTGGAATAGCTAAAAACATTGTAAAAATGTGCAAATAATAGTAAACAGCATGACCTGCAGCTAAACTACCACAGTATGAATTCTGGTTTAACCATCTACTACCTAAGTGAACTTAAAAGTTTTTCTTACACACTTTGTGTCTCAGTTTTCTCATATGTATAGTGTGGATAACAGTACTTATATCATAGAGTTGTTATGGAGACTGTAAAAGTAGAGTGATTATAACAGTGTCTGGTATATTGTTTGTACTATACTGATGCTATTATTGATCACTAATATTTAGAAAACTATGAAGACTCTACCAAAAAGACTCGTGGAATTGATAAGTAAATCCAGAAAGTCTCAGGTTACAAAACCAATGTACATTAATCAGTAGGCTTTGCAAATACTTGTAGCTGCCCAGTGGAGAGTCATCCCCATCTTGTTTAAACTCTTTACTCCTTAATTGATCAGTCAAGATGGATTAAGAAATAATCCGAAAATCTCAATATCTTAAACCAACAAAGGTTTATTCTCACTCTCACTATCTATCTCTGGATGGAGGTGGGGTGCTTGCTTCTACATCAGTCTCAAGAAAGAACAAAATGATGGAGACAAGTCTACCTGACATAATATTACTCACTGAGGCCAGGGGAAGCAACATGACCCAAAAGAACAAGTTAGATGACTGTCCTTTACACCCCATAATTATCCATATAGTTGGCATTTCAGTTAATATTATTTGTGATTATCTAATTAGTCTTTTCCCCTAGTTATATTATGATTGTCCTAAAGACAGAGATCATTTATCATTAATGTATGCATACCCAGAATTTAGTTTAAGGCCATGTATATATTAAGACATGAAAATATATTTGGTGAATGAATAAAATGAAAAGATGCTAGTCTTTCTTCCATCCACAATTTCCCTCCCTGTTGTTCATCTTCTCCAGTGTCCTTTCTTCTACTTCTCTATGACTTGTCTTCTTTTGTCCCATCTACAATGCTTTGCCAAGTTCTCCTGCTTCTTTAGAATATGCTAATATCTAGCCTGTTTATTTGACTCTATCTTTTCCTTTATCTTCTCAGCTTTTCCTCTTTTTTGTTTTTTTTGAGACAGAGTTTTACTTTGGCACCCTCGCTAGAGTGTCATGATATCACAGCTCACAAAAACCTCAAATTCTTGGCCTTAAGCGATTCTCTGGCCTCAGCCTCCCTGCTAGCTAACCACAGGAACCTGCCACAATGCCTACCTATATTTTAGAGATGAGGTCTCACTCTTACTCAGGCTGGTCTTGAACTCGTGAGCTCAGGTAATCCACAGGCCTTGGCCTCCAGAGTGGGAGGATCATAGACATGAGCCACCACACCCAGCCTAACTTTTCCTCTCTTCTCATGCTTTCTCTTTTCTCTACCCTTCTCTCCCTGGTATATATATATATATATGATATATACATACATACATATACACACACTCATTTGTATATACATATATATATATATGTAATTTGATTTATAAACATAAAATCTGGAAAGGAGGTGTATAGATATGTAATATATACATACATATATGATGGGGCACCTGTGGCTCTGTGGTCCCAGCTACTTGGGAGGCTGAGGCAAGAGAATCACCTAAGCCCAGGAGTTGGAGGTTGCTGTGAGCTGTAACACCATGGCACTCTACCAAAGGTGACAAAGTGAGACTTTGTTTCTTAAAAAAAAACCAAACATACATATATGATCAATCGTCTCCCCTCTCCACCCTCTACTTTCTGTTTCTATACACTGTCCTTCTTTTCTCTATTGTTTCTCCTCCATTCTCTGCTTATTTATCCTCTACTCTCTCATTTCCTTCTCATTTAACTTTTCTGTTTTTTAAGTATTCATTTGTTTTCCTTTCTTCCTTGGCCATCTTCCTGTCTTTCAAATTCTTATAGAAAAAATGAGTAGCAAATTTGAAATATGTATATTTTAAATATACTGAACTAGTATATAGGCAAACATATTTCGTCTGTTCATCATGCATTTACCAAGTATGCACTATTTGAGTTTCATTGTGCAAAATAACAAATACAAACATTTCTAATTGCCATAGAACCTGTACTGAAAGATTGCATCTATACTTTTAAAAAATGTTCACTCAGTTACACAAATTCAATACTCATTGATGAAGGGGGAAGCTTCAGGAAAGAATAACTTCTGGTGGAGAAACAATTGAAAGCATAAAAGCAAACACATGAACCAAGAAAGTTTTTTAGTATTAGGGCAAAGAATCTTATTGTACTACAAATGCTTTCAAAGTTATTCTTTTTGATAGCAAAATTCAATGCCTAATGACACTAATGACAGCAACAATGAGTCATGAAATACATAAAATTGTGATGTTTTTGTGCATTGGGAGGGTGAAAGTATGATATATATTTTGTATTCAATAAAGATATCAATGCCCACATATATATGTGTAGGATGTTTAAAAGGCATCATCTTGTTTGGAAACTTCACTTCTATCAAACTCCTCAGCATCTTAGGCAATGTGGCATAAAATAAATGTTAGTATAATTTTTTGTTTATACACATAAGACACTGCTTCAGAAAATACTGATTATTATCTCATTTGATTCAAATAACTCTGTGTCATAGAGGCGGTTTGTTACTGCAGTTAAACCTAGTCTATTCTGATTATTAGAGTGTTCATGCCTATTTATATGTGTTTGTAGGTTTGTGTAATAAAGTGTCCTTGAATATGTGTGTCCCTCTGTGTTATTCCACTGTCTTTGAGTATGTATACATTAATGCATCATGAACACATATTTCTGTGTGTCTCAGAATGTTCCTATGTGTAACTATGTATAGCATATGTACATCTAGAATATGTGTTATGTATGTATACACACAAATGTCTTAGGAAGTATCTACATATATGTGCATTTCTAATCTATAAGCTTGACAGAATTTCTAATAAATTCACTAAAAAATGCTACTTTCAATCTCAGTAATACCCCCAACATACTTTAAGCATAGCCCACCACTTTCTGACCTCATTGTGTAGAGAAGGGTCCCATTGTCCACCAGTCTGAGCAGCTTGTTGGGTGTGGTCATGTTATGAGCCACCGATTTCTTGCCATTGTGGAAGAAGGTGTCAGGAGTCCAGATTTTACTAGCCAGGAGATTGTTCAATGGAAGGATCTTCATGGGTCCATCAAATTTCAGTCTTTCATCATGCCATGTCTGTCGAAAAAATACGTCAATAGTGTATTCCTAGGAGCAAAAAGAGAGAGAACAATGTTTCAATAAAGTTCTGGAGTATTAGGAGTGAGACTCCTGAAAGCAAGAGAGAGACAGAAGGGATGGATTCCCCTAAACCTAGGTATATATTTTTCCCCAAATCTTGGGTGACCATTATACTGCATATAAATGGTAGAGACCCTGGGGCTCAATTTACAAAAAGCAGATAGAAACAATAGGGTAGTGCTCCACCAAATGAAAGAACTAAACTGGGTGATGTTTGGGAGTTTGTGTGTTTTTAGACTGAAGGAATTTCTTAGTCCATTACAACTCAAGTAGTAGAAATCTGTAAATGCATTAGCTTAATGTATCAAGGAAAAACTCAAGACTAAAAGCAGAAAATTCATGAGGAAGTCTTGGAAGCAAGAAAACTACTGAGTGGGTAAGTCACCAAATCTGAATACAAACTCCGCCCATATCCTTGACTGACCAGTAAACTATACAAGGCTTGGGGACACTTCACACTGACCAGGTTAGAAAAAAGAAGAAGAAGAAGAGGAAGAGGAAGAAGGAGGAGGAGGAGAAGAAGCAGCAGCAGCAGCAGCAGCCTGCAGATGTTGCTACGAATCCTTTGGTTTAAAATCCCCTACTGGGTTCCAATCACACTGGGAACGAACTTTCCCTAATGTAAGTTGGCCCCTGCCTTCCTCTCTGAGCTCTTCTACTGATGAGCCAGTCTAGCCTCTCTTCCTCCATTATGCCAAATACATTCTTGCCTAAGTATTGAAAGATGCTGTAATTTATTATCTAAACTGGAACACTTTTGAGAGGGAGAGAAGGCTATATTGATAACCATGATTACAAGTGTAAATTAGGACTGTGGCAGACAAAAAGCTGGAATTAGACTCCTACAAAATCCGAGATCTTGAAGGAATTCACCTTCAGCAAAAGGGGAAACTAGATCAAATGAGCTGACAAACCCAGCCCACAATACAAAACTTCAAAAACGGAAAGGCTAAGTGTAGGGGAGAAAGTATTTCTACTGAGATTTAGCAGTCTCAATACTAATCTTTTGTCTTCCTGATCTGAAGCCTACAAGCTGAGAAATTAACATATGATTGGTCTCAGACTAGGGAAACTAGTAATCAACTTGCATAAGTAAAGACAAAAACACTCTGGAGGGACATAACAACAAATAAATACTGACAATAAGATCACCTAATACAATACATAATTGAATCAGAGCCCCACCAAGGACTTCATATAACATAAATACAAAATAGAGAGTATAAGAGAACTCCCTTTCCCTTACCATGAGTTATTCTTCTTTTTCACATCACTGAAATATATATCTTTGTTTACTATTTCTTCTACTTCAACAGCCTGGATGTTCTATGAGAACAGAGACTTTATTCTGTTTGTTGCTATATCCTCAGCACCCCAAAACTACTTCATATATAGTGGATGCTTAATAAGCATTTTTGAATTAGTAATTGAGCGAATCCTTATAACAGAACTACTAAAAGAAGCTCTTCAGGTAGCTGAAACTGAAGCCAGTAGAAAGAAGTAAGAAAGAATAGCAAACATAAGGGTATACTAAACAAAGAATAGGTGCCTACAAATAATATTAAGAGCCATAAAATCCAGGTGGAACAAATAACTACCAGGGGTCCTCAAACTTTTTAAACAGGGGGCCAGTTCACTGTCCCTCAGACCGCTGGAGGGCCGGACTGTGGACCCTAGGATGAGTCGGCTGTTAAGCAGGACAGGCAGCGGCAGCAAAAACACCCAGCGGGCCAGATAAATGTCCTTTGCGGGCCGCAGTTTGAGGACGCTTGAACTAGAGTAACCTAAATGGGATGAGGGTGTAGAAATGTGGGTTAATGCATTCTTGTATTATCTGGAAGGAGAGCAGAGATAGTATGCATTCTTGTATTATCTGGAAGGAGAGCATCATTAGACTTTAGGCCAGGTATGCATAACAGAAATAACAAGGTAAAACTTATAAAACAAGAGATAAAAACAAATGTGAGTATAGAAAATGTTTTAGTCTTATAGGAGGCAAAGGGGAAAATGAAGGATAGAAAAATAGGGAGAAGGCTTGGCCCTTGTAGCTCAGCAGCTAGGGCGCCAGCCTATACATCAGGGCTAGTGGATTCCAACCCAGCCTAGTCCTGCCAAACAATGACAACTACAACAACAACAACAAAATAACCAGGTGTTGTGGCAGGTACCTGTAATCTCAGCTACTTGGGAGGCTGAGGCAACAGAATCACTTAAGCTTAAGAGTTTGAGGTTGCTGTGAGCTGTGACACCACAGCACTCTATGGAGGTTGACACAGTGAGACTTTGTCTCAAAAAAAAAAAGACAAATAGAAAGAAAAGAATACATAAAATAAGATAGAATAAATAAACTAAATATAGCAGAAGGATAAATAATGTAGCTATATGCTGTGTATATACATGAGACACATCTAGACATAAAAATACCAACAGTTTAAAGGTAAAGTGATGGGGAGTTTAAACACATTCTTCTCAGTGAAGGACAAGAATGGAAAAGCAAGTATCCAATGTTCTCAGTACTAATATGAAGCCAGCAGATGATCTAATACACACCCACACAAGAGAAAAACTCAATTTAATTCATGTTGCGGGGAGAGGGGGAGGAGGGAGGGGATAAAGGTGGAGAGAGGGGGATTGGTGTGCTCCCACCTAGTGGGCACAATGTAAGGCTATATGTGAAACACAACTACAATAGGGACTTAATAAACACAAACTGCATAGACTAATCGTTTGTACTCTTATACGAATCTGAAACTTTTTTCAAAAGGAGAAAAAATAAAAGTAAAGTAATGGGAAGTATGTTATGTGAAAATCCTTATAAAGATAAAGGTGATAGAGCTATAAAACACAGACAGAATGGACTGTAAGACAAACATTTTTATTTGGGATAAATATTATATGAAAAAATGAAGGATCTCAAGTGGAGAATGTAGCACCTCTAACTTTGTATATAACAATAACACGAACTCAAAATACACAAGGCAAAAACTGAACTACATGGAGAAATTAACAATCTCATAGATTCTCAATAAGTGAAAGATCAATCAGACCAATAACATACCATATGATTAAAAAATTAGAGCAAGCCAATTGACAACCATAAGCTAGCAAGTACACATGGACTTATATACTTAACACCTAGTAAATCATCAATGGAGCACATATCTAGAAATATGACTGTGCTGAGCCATAGGGAAAATCTCAGGAGACACAGAAAGATTTCATATCCTATAAACAGTCTTCTTTCAACATGAGGCATTAAATTAGAAATTAAAAACAACAAAGTTTTACAATTGGAAATTGAAATATACACCACAAAAATTTTAAGAAACAAAAAAAGGAAATCTTAAATGATATTAGAAAATATTTAAAACTGACCAATAGTGTAACTGTTATGAAATTGCCCTTTGGGCTCCTAAAGTGATACTTGGAGGGAAATAGGCGACTCTACCCCCATTATTTTTTCTATTTCTAGTAGAGGCTGGAGTTTCGCTCTTGCTCAGGCTGGTCTAAGAACTCCTGAGCTCAAGCCATCCACCTGCCTCAACCTCCCAAAGAGGTGAGATTACAGGCATGTGCCTGCCGCTGCATCCAGCCCATAAAGGTAGCCTTATTAAGAAAAGGAAAACCACCTTTCCTAGTGAATCTACCTTAAGAAGTCAGAAGGACCAGAGAATACGCCAAAGAAAGTAAAGAAAGGGGTGATCAAAATAAGAGCAAAAATGAAGGGAAACAGAAAACACAAAGAAATAATACAGATGACGAACAACCTCCACCCCCGCACCACCAAAAAAAAGCACTGGGTTGCTTTGAAAACAATAACGATATAGAAAACTTCTCATATATTTAATTAAGATTAACTTAGAGGAAATAGTCATGGGTAGAGGTAGACACATGAAATTCTGTTATACTGTTTTCTCTACTTTGCTCTGTGTGTGTGTGTGTGTGTGTGTTTGAAGCGTGTATAGAACAAATTATAGGGAAGCAAGTGTTGAGACAGGGAAATCAGTCAAGGGCTTTTTACTGTTGGACATGCCAGAAACAATGGTGGCCTGAACTAGAGCAGTAGCAGAGTAGGTGGTGAGAAGCAGTTTAATTTGGGATCACACATGAACATAGATAAAGAGACTTTGAATAAAATAACATGAAAACAAACCAAGAAATGTATAAAAAGTAATATATCATTATCAAGTCGGATTCTTTTAAAGAATATAAAGACAACCTAATATTAGGAGATCTGTTAATGTAATTAACCACATTAACAGATTAGAGAAGAAAAATCATGCCATTAATCTTAACAGGAGGAGAAAAAATCAATTTTTTTTTCCACTTAGCAATCCTGGGTAGGATTCAAACCCACCCGTCCTGGTGCATGGGGCCCACACTCTTACCACTGAGCTATGGGTGCCCAGCATAAGTTGTAAAGTTTTAAATACATTTGCAACTAAATACACATGGGCGCACACAGACCCCTCTTAGAAAACTAGAAATGAAACATAGAGTGCATATAAGTCAGGTGCATTCGTGCTTACCATCATTTGTCTTGTGTTTGCCCTTTCTAGGAAGTCTTGTAGAAATTCTCTTAAGTCCTGCCTTCGTAATTAAAAATCAAAACTTAAATTCCCAGAATTTCTTGGAATTAGAATCAAGCCAGTGACCTAGGAGCCACCAACACATGCACACACACACACACGGAGCGCAATGATACAGGCATCGTGTACACATTCTTTTGTGCACAAGTCTGAGTTTCTGTAGAGTGTGTACTTACAGATAAAATTGTATTCATTTTAATCAAATGTGTCTGCACATTTTTAACTTTTTTCAGATAGGGCCAAATGCTCCCATGATGGATTATATCAATTTATAATTCCATTAGCAGTGTTTGAGAGCTCCATCTCTCTCCATTTTTGCTAATACTTTGTATTGTCACACTTTATTTTTGACACTTTGATAGGTCTGAAATGGTACCTAATTCATTTTATTTGATTTTTCTGACAGTCAGAACATAGTATCATTGCTCTTTAAAAGCAGAATAACCCAGAAATAGCCCAAAGGTACATTAACAAGAGAATGGTAAATATATGAGTAAATAGCCATAAAATATAATCATCCACAGCAGTTAAAATCAATGAAGTAGAGTGAAATGCATCAAAATGAAAAGCTTTTAATACATGGTTAAAAAAATAAGTTGTAAAATAATATGCATGCCATGATGCATTTTATACAAAAGTTTGACAACATAAAACTACTATTTGTTATTTATGAACATATGTGATATATACATTTTATAGTGTAAATTTATAAATGGAAAAAAGAAAAACAAATTTATGGCTGTGACTATATTTTTGTGAAAGGAAGGAGAGAGGGAAATGGGATCAGTATAAGGTACACAAGGGATTTCACCTGTATCATTAAAGGTTACTTTTTAATATAATACGAACCATGATGTATTCTTGAGATTTAAAAGAGTTGGGTCTTATGTACTTATTTTTTATATATTATGTTTTACATAGTCAAAACTAGAGGGAAAAGATCGATTATTTGCTCCTTAAGTATCGCATGACCTTTGGCCAAAAGCAATCAGATTTTGACCTGACAATTTTAGAAATGCAATCAATTCCTTCCTTGCAAATTGAGCCCTTGTATACTCTCCAAGGATGATTGCCTCCAAATTGACAAATGAATTCTGTTGTTCTGTGAGGCATTTAAATCAAATCTTCCAGATAATAAGCCTAAGTCTGCCTCCTGGGAAAGGCACTTAATATATTTTCTAGACAGGGCAGAGATGGCACTTAGCTCTTGGGTAAGCATTTCTGGCTTGGTGTTAGAACCTTTATGGCTTCAACTCTCCAATGTCACTCCTTGTGTTAAAGCAGGCTCCCAGAAGGAGCCCACAGGGCTTCCTGAACTTTAGCAGGGTGTGGGGCAAAGGTACTTGACAACTGCATTACTGGGAAGGCCCTGTCATTTCCCTTACACAGGCCACACCCCTTATTTTAGCCACCCCCTGCTCTTTCTGCTGTTTGCCTTCTTTCCATCAGTCTCTGTTTTGGAAAATCATAGTCCACATCCCTTGGTAAAATGTATATAGCCTTCAAAATAGTCTCATTGACATTGTTTATGTGTTCGCCTGTCTGTGCTACATAAAAGTATTCCTGGTCATGGACTCCTAGGAAAAGACCCCCGGACATGGATGCCTTTCTATATAGCTTATAGAATAAGAGGAAACTTAACAGCCTAATAGGCTCTCGAAATAGATAAATCTTCCCACCCATTTTGTGCCTCAGACTGCCAGTAAGAGAGGGCTTGAAATGGATGTTGTCACTTTTTCTAGTGCTAGAGAAAAACCAGTTACAATAATTTCAGGTCCACTGCTGCCAGGAAATAAGTTCCTATGCTACTTTCTTCTTAATGAACACATCTTTTTTCTTTACGATGTTTGGATACTTGGATAACGTTGCATGGTTTTAGTCAGCAGTTGTCAAACCAAAATGTTTGTCATCTGAATCATTGTCAAGAATTGTTACTATAATATTTTCTATGGGTTCTTATTTCCCAGGCCTCCATTTGATTTTTCTTATTAAGGTAGATGGTTAATTCTCTTACTGTATTGTCTACTGGCACCATTACCTGGTTGCCCACCGTATTCTCTAGGAAGTTCTCTGTTGACAAGTGACAGCTGGCACTTGTTACCCAACAGGGTCTAAGCAGTCAATGTATCCCTGGAGAGATGATGAAGTTCACAGTACCTCAAATTGGCATTTTAAGTTTCCTAATTGTTCTCTCCCTTTCCTAACATTACTCTTCTTTGTCCCTTTGATTCTCGCAAGTTTTCTCAGTACACTTCAGATACATACTATTGAATACGTAATCTGTGACCCTGGGCCCCTACAGCTCTGGTGTGCTCAAGGACCAGAAGTCACAACAGTGTCTGGGGCCGCAGGATTTAGAGAGCTAGAGGGAATTTGGACCAGAAAAGCAGCTGAAGTCTTTCTCACCTATGACCTTTCTCCCTTCCTTTCCAATCACTGACTGTGTGCACGGAATGCTATTCCTAAGCCAGTCCCCCACCCTCCCTGCGTCCTAATTCTATGCAGCCTTTCTCTCTCCTTGCCACCTCCAACTTCTTTCCATACGTCCAAACAAGAAAGAAAATGGTCTAAACTCTCCTAATAATAGATAATGAAATAAGGTTGCGTGGCCTCAGTTCATTCCAATTAGGATAGTATTCCTTGTTCCGTTTCTCTCCTGGGAAATCAGACACGGAATTGGTATAACTGCTGAGGACCCACGCATTGTGTGGCTGTAAAGCTCCATTGGTTGCGAATGGATACCCCAAGCCTTTCATTCATAATGCTTGTAAAATGTCCATGGCAGCCAGTTTCCAACATATCTCTTGTACTCTGCATTAAAATTCTTGTTTTCTCTGATTTGTTCCTTGGAAACATCCACCACCGTTAAGCTTTCATCTCTGCTCAGTTTCCCACTGTCACGGTTTCTTATTCACATGAATGGAAAAGTCACTAAAACCTGTAGTTCTCAGCTTGGCGCCATCCATCACTGGCTCACCAGTCTTGCTACTAAACAGCACCTTCTGTGGAAGGTTACTTTCACCCTTTATCTGCAGGGTTCGTGGCTAATGTTTCTTATCATCTCAACAAACACCTAGAGGAGACCTCTCTCAGGTTCTATGCTCAGTGCTGGATATTTAGAGAGCTTCCTGACACGTTCTCTGCCTTTGAAGAGCTCTCATTCAGTAGAGGGACGCAGATATTGTTTTCCCCCCAAATTTAATTTGCTCCACCTCACTCATTTTTGCACTTAACAAATAATTGGGGGTTTACCATGTACCAGACACTGACTTAGGCATTAATGATACTGAGATGAATAAAACGGACATGCTTCACACCTTCGTGGAGTTTTCTGTCAAACTAAGGACCTGTGTCTATAAGGGCTGGTATTTGACCAAGGAATGCAGTAGGTGCATCAGGTTACAGGTGGTGCTGTTTGAGTGCTCAGACAGGCACACAATTTCTCCCCTCCTCTCCTGTGAACAAAAGACTGCCTCTATTTCCTTAGGAAAGTATTTCTCTCTCTCTCTCTCTCTTTTTTTTTTTTAGACACGAGGTCTCCCTCTTATCAGGCTGATCTCAAACTCCTGAGCTCAAGTAATTCACCCACCTTGGCTTTCCAGAGTGCTGGGATTATAGGTGTGAGCCACTTCGCCTGGCCTAGGGAAATAGGTTTGGACCTGGAAATCCCTATTTGACTTTAAATGAGCCAAGAACTCCGCCAGGTCAAATTTTCATCTAGGTTTTAAAGAAGTCTATAGTCTCAAGGAAGCATAGGTTGTTGCTGCAACTCATTACTGAAAAGTCAGAGGACTGTGTGATGCTTTACCCAAAATCATCCTTGACCCTGGATAAATTGCCATAGTTTACTAAGCAGTATAGGAAGAAGATATTTATTAAAAAAAAGCACAAGAAATGAGTTTCCCAGCCATAGTGATGGCAGCTATTTTGCCTTGTGACAGGATGGAAGATGAGCTAAAAACAATGTGAAATGTATTGGACCAATGACTGTCCTCCCTATGAGGAAAGAATGATTCTGCTGCTTCAGCTTAATAGTGAAGAAGAAAGGCCGGGCGCGGTGGCTCACACCTATAATCCTAGGACGCTGCGAGGCTACGGCAGGTGGATTTCTTGAGCTCAGGAGTTTAAGACCAGCCTGAGCAAAAGCAGGACCCTGTGTCTACTAAAAATAGAAAAACTGAGGCAAGAGGATCACTTGAGCCTAAGAGTTTGAGGTTGCTGTGAGCTATGATGCCACAGCACTCTACCCAAAGCATCAAAGGGAGGCTCTGTCTCAAAATAAAAAGAAAAGAAAAGACAAACAAGCAAGTGAAGTATGAGATTTCAAAAGAGAGAAAGTCACAAGTGTTAGAAAAGCCTCCAGTGCCTCTGTCCACCCACATGTTCCTGCTTGGGTGACGAAGGGGCAGCTGGGGCAGGGGTTATGTGTGTGCTTCTGTGGTGCTCCTGGGTATAGGTGTCACTCTGTGTGAGTCTGTAGAATGCCTTGGACAGTGTGGGGGCTGTATGCGCGCTACACCTACTTGTTGTGTGTATGTACATTTGTCTGAATGTATTTGTGGATGTTGGTTCATGAGTGAGAAGGAATGAGTGTGTGTGTGTGCGTGCACCCATGTGTTAGAAACCCTAATCCATAACTCCCAGCAATACCAAGGAAGAGCTGTGTGTCTTTGCTGAATCTAGTTACTCCCAATGGCCCGTGAGCTCTCTGAATGGAGGGGGCTCTAGATCCCTGTAATGCAGAGCTGGGTTCCTAAGGAGCACTTACAAAATGCCCACCTGGCAACAAGTTCGCTGCTTGCCTAAATCTGGTCAAGAGGTTGAGAGGGCGTAATCTAGACATACAGACTTTCTTGCTGCCCTTAGGAGAGAATGGCATGCCTTCACTGAGTTCTCCCTGTGTGTCAAGTGCTCTGTTAAGTGCCAGGAAAGCTGTGCCGACTTGATAATTGCCCTCAAGGAGTTCACAGAAAGTCTACTGTGCCCTTCTTTTTTTTTTTAATTCTTTTTATTTTTATTTATTTATTTTTTAAAATTATTTTTTATTAAATCATAACTTTGTACATTGATGCATTTATGGGGTTCAGGGTACTGCTTCCATATACAATGTGAGATGCTTACACTGACTAAATAACACATCCGTCACAATTATACTCATTTTGAATAACAAAGTTCAGGCCTCTCTCCAAGCCTCCCAACCGCTCACATAACTTGTTACTTTCTCTTTTGAAAACTAGTCGGCTTCTCTGACTCCTAGACCTCACCACTGATTAAAGAGCCATATAAAATCACCATGCCTACATCAGCTCTCAGCCTCTAGCCTTTTTCCTCTTGCAGTCTATCCTGAAAAGATCACCAGATGAAGTATTTGTAAACAGCACTCATTCATATATTTTCACTGTCCTGCTCAAATCCACTCAATGGCTTTGCATTACCTGTAGGACAGACTCCACCACTTCCCTATTTGTACTTACCCCATAGGTAGAAAAAAGCCTTGTACCCTACCAAGTAGTATGCCCATTGAAAACAGACATATGGAAAAAAATCTTAGTAATGAATATATACACTACATATTTTTGAGCGTATTTTCCCTGATGGTAAGATTTTTTTTTTTTAAGACAGGATCTCAAGCTGTTGCCCTGGGTCCAGTGCCATGGTGTCATAGCTCACAGCAACCTCAAACTCTTGGGCTCAAGCAATTATCTTGCCTCAGTTTTTCTATTTTTTTGTAGAGATGGGGTTTGATTCTGCTCAGGCTGGTCTCAAACTCGTGAGCTCAAGCAATTCACCCACCACAGCCTCCCAGAGCACTAGGATTATAGGCATGAAACACCTGCCAGGCCTGATGGTAAGATTTTTATTTGTAACATAAAGTCAGTCATTCAACAACAACTTCTCATGCACCTAAAAACTGCCAGGCATACAGAGCGGATAACAACTGTTTTGTTTCTCTAAATGACAACTATTCACCTGCTAATATCTGATTATCAGCAGGTGGTCTATTAGGTTGCCGCCCTCTGACTCATCTCTCCATGGCATTCTTTGCTTTGGCGGTAAGGGCTGATGGTGGGAGAAGGGGGTGGTCATTGCAGAGGGCTCATGCTGTGCCCTACCTTATTTCTTGCGTCTGCGATGAAGCTCCCCTTTTCCCCAAAATTAGGAGAAGAACCAGTTTCCAGAAGTGGATTAGAGTCTTTCTTCAAACTATATTACTCTGGTTAGTCTGCATTCCTGGTAGATAGAGCCTAGTTGTAAGGAACAGAGTTCTTGGATGACGCCACCAGATGCTTGGCCGAGAACCCCTACCACAACACTCTCCTCATATGACCTGTCTCTACCGATATGTGTGTGGTACTAGCAACATGTGGGGGAGAGGTCAGAGAAGTAAGTTGAATTAAGAATAGGGAGCCACTTCAAGTCTTGAAAGATAAATGGAGGAAGGAAGAGACATGCCCTCCTCGCATGGGTATGTAATTTACGTGTGAATAGGAGGGGAGAGGAGGGCAGAGATGGAGACACGGGATGGTGAGGGTCAGGAGAGAATTCATATGACCTAAGAGGCCTCCTTAAAATATCACCACAAGGCCCTGCCATAGAAAAACCTCAATCAATTGTTTTTGATCTGTTGCATCTTCTTTCACTTTTACTTTCTGAAGAATTGTACTTACCATGTCCGTGTCTGACACAGGGCCAAAACTGGTCACATAGATGTCAGTCTTCACTTCGGTTACTGCATCTGAGCAAAAGAAAGTAGAAAAGCACAGTGCTATAAAGGCTCAGAGAGAATCTAGTGCAGTACTCCAAATGACAGGCACCTGGCATGCTCATAGGAGACCCCTCAGAAACCTCTCACCTATAACACTTCTTCAGAGAGATCATGCTAGGTACAGGTTCAAAGTTAGATACCTTTGAGAATGACAGCAGAATCCCAAAGCAAAAGAGCTAGGCCAGGCCAGGGCAGTTAACATTCACAGGAGCTGAGCTCTCACACGGGGCTTGCTCTTACCTGTGGCAGGTTACACGTGTTGCGACCTCCAACTTGCCTCCACTTTCAGGAATATGGGAAGATTGTACTTTCCCACCCCTGGATGCTTAACATAGAGAGGGGCAATGAGACTGGTTTTGATTGTGGAAGGAAGAAATATTTGTCCTGCCATAGGTGGAGCAATTAATGTCTAATGCAAGACTGTCTATGGCATAGTGGTCATGGAAACATGTTGATACGGTGCTAACATAAAACTGGAAAAGTCCGGAATGATGAGCTAACATATGGAAGACAACGGTCCTGGAGAATTGCCTGGATTTCCAATAGACATAAAGGAGAAATAAGCCTTTGTTGGGTTAAGTGACTAAGATTTCGAGTTAAATTGACATCACTCGTACACTCTCTGCGTTCATTTTCCTTTATTGCAACAGTCTGTTTACTTGTCCACCTTCCCATCTAACCCAAGAGCTTCTGAAGGCCTTGTTGCTAGGTTGGTGCTCACTAAACACTTTTTGTATGAATGGGTAAATTTCATCATGTATTGGCCAAATTGAAAAATGATACTGTCTTAGCCCATTCAGGTTGTTACAACAAAATCACTTACACTGGATAGTTTCTAAACAACAAAAATTCTTCCCTCACAGTTCTGGAAAAGAAGAAGTCCACGATCAAGGTGCCAGCAGATTTGGTGTCCGGTGTGGGCCCATTCATCACAGATGGTGCCTTCTCTGTCCTCACACGGTGGAAGAGGCTAGAAAACTTGCTGGAGCCTTTTTTCTTAAGGCACTAATCTTATTCTGACATCAGAGCCCTCATGGCCTGATCATCTCCTAAAGGCTCTCTCTCTCTCTTTTGTATAAATTTAGAGTACTAGTGCAAGTTTCTTGCATATATGTGTTGTGTAGTGGCAAAGTCTGGGCTTTTATTGTATCTGTGACCCAAATAATGTACCTGTACCCATTAAGTGAATCTCATCACCCGCCTCCATTCCACCTCCCACCCTTCTGACTCTCCGGTGTCTGTCATCCCACACTCTATGTCCACATGAACGAATTATTTCACTCTCACTTATAAGCAAGAACCTTCAACATTTCTTTCAATGTGCCTGGCTTATTTTTCTCAACATAATGTCCTCTAGTTCCGTCCATGTTGCTGCAAAAGACACTATTTCATTCTCTTTTATGGCTGATTAGTATTCTATTGTATAAATATACACCACATTTTCTTCCTCCAGTCATCTGTTGATGGACGCCTAGGTCGATTTCATATCTTAGCTATTATGAAGAGTGCAGGTGTCTTTTTGATACAATAATTTCTTTTCCTTTGGGTAAATACTCAGTAATAGAAATGCTGGATTAAATGGCAGTTCTATTTTTATGTTTTAAAGAAATTTCCATACTGTTTTCCACAAAGGTTGTACTAATTTCCCACCACAGTCTACAAGAGCTCCCTTTTCTCTGAATCCTCACCTACATCTGTTTTTTCATAACAGCCATTCTGAGTTATGTAAGATGACAGATATCTCAATGAAATTTTAATTTGCATTTCTCTGATGGTCATTGATGTTGAGCATTTTTTATTTTTTTTACTATGTTAAACTTTTTTCCTCTCAACAATTTTTTTATTAAATCATAACTGTATACATTAATGCATTATGGGGTACAATATGCTAATTTTATATACAATTTGGAATGCTTACATCAAACTGGTTAACATAGCCTTCACCTCACTTAATTATTATGTTAAGACATTTATACTCTACTCTTAATAGATTGACATGTACCCTTGCAATATGCATCATAGATGAGGTCCCACCGAGGCTGAGTGTGGAGGGTGGGTAATTGGTATTGGCCATGAGTACATATTGTTTTAAAAAATTTCTATTCATGTCCTTTGCCCACTTTTTAATGAAATTACTTTTTGTTGTTGTTAAGTTCTTTGAATTCCTTGTTAATTCTGGATGTTAGTCCTCTGTTGCTTGCATAGTTTATAAATATTTTATCCCATTGTGCAGGCTGTCTGTTCACTCAATTATTTCTTTTGCTGTGCAGAAGACTTTTAGTTTAATTAAATACTATCACATTGAGGATGAAATTTCAACTTATGAATTTTGGGGAAACACCAATATTCAGACCACAGCAGTGAAGCTATTCCACTATTGAGTTTTTCTTTTCATGCTTTTGCCAGCTCTGTCTACCCATTGCAGCCTAGTTAGCTAACCCACTAACATGTTTCCAACCTAGCACAAGCCAAAGCAGCCTACTCAAGCCTACCAAAATCCATTCCAATCTAGCGAACAGTTCATCATTACAATATATCAGAGAAGTTCTAGTCCAGCCCAGCATACCTGACCGCAGTTGAGGATATTGGTAACACAGCCAACAGGAGTAAAGCTTACATACGACTTGATGTGTGTGTATAATGGAGCTGGTTGCTGCAGTCTTACTTGGTACTAATGTGTTCACTATACTCAAGGCCACCATACTTGTACACAAATATTACATTTTCAGAAGAGACTATAAGTACCATTTAATAATAATCAACACTATAATCAATTCACCAAAAGACACAATTTACTTCCAAGCTTAATCAGCAAATAACATGTCTCTGAAACTGGAGCTGCGTTTTAAATAGCTGGGCTCTCATCTAGAGTATAGGCTTCCCTCAAAGCTATTTCTGTACGTGAAGGAGAAGAGACAAAACTTCAGAACCCAGAATATGTCCCCTAAAGGCTTTGCATTCAATACCAGGCTCATCGGCTAAATAAGAAAATGCCTTCATACTTACTAAGTGGCATAAAAATCTCCAACTGCCCTATCTCCAAGTACAAAAAAACAAAATATATGCATTAATGGAAGAGACCAGAGTCATATTTGAATCTAGTATTCCAAGCAGGACATTCTGGACATAGAACAACTTTCTACACCAGTGTATTTATAATATTGTAAGATAGCTATACAGACTTACAGCAGCATACAGAAAAGGAAGAGAGAGTCAATAAGCCTACAAAATTGATGGGTAAAATGGAGCTGGAGAGTGGGTACCATGTCCTGGTGTCAATCTCAACTGCAAAGCAACCAAAGAAAGTCTCCCATCAGCATTGCCTCCTCCTCCTGCTCCCCAGGATAGCTCACTTTACAATGCTACTTAAGGGTAGAGTCAAGTGGAAGGAAGCTGCTTTAGTTCCAAGGGCAGGTAGAGGCACTGTGAATAGAAAAGGAAGTAGCTGTAACAAAGAGCCTTGGGCTGGATGGCAAGGCCTGGGTTTTCAATCTTTGCCCCTGACTTGCTGAATTCCTTACGGAAGATCATTTTTCTTTTTGCTCCAATTTGCCCTTGTACAATGAAATCTTGAGATCAGTCAACTTCTGAATGTTCTCTTTGTTCTAACTAGGAACTCCAACTGTAGGCCAAGTAAGAAGCATCTGAATAAAGGTTCTCAGTGGTAGCAAGAGGTAAGCTTTTACTTCCTACCAAGGAGGGTAGGAGGATTTATGCAAATTTGATGTCACCCTTTTGTCTAAACTGTTCACTTTAGTTTAAAAGGCAGCCACTGGTGGCTGAGGAAGAAGCTGTGGGGAGTGAGGCTCTGGCTGCTTTCCCAATGAATTAAAGCTTTGCAGCAGAAAGTTAGTTGGGAAGTCTAGTGTAGTTGCTGGCCTGGGACACTGGCTACCAAATCCCCTCTTCTTCCATTTCTCTCCCATTCAGAAAGAGTCTAGCATGTAAGAAGATTAGATTAGAGGAAGGGGTTTGAAACAAGGGAGTAAGAGAGGAAAGGGGGGGAAAGAAAGAAAGAAGGGAGGCGAAAGGAGGAAAGAGGAAGAATGGGAAGAAGTGACACAAAGAGTGAACAGAGAAAAAAAAAGGAGCCAGACGGAGAAACAGACACAAGTACATGGAGAGCTAGAGAGTGAAAGATAGCAAGAGTGAGAGGATGAGGGAAGCAAATGAGAGAGAAAGCTGCCAAGGCCAAAAGCCGAGAGGCAATGCACTCTTCACCAGAGGAGCCAGAGAGATAGATATCCCGTCTCCCACGGCCCTTGTGCAGTTGGATATGGGAGATGGGATTGTTACTTGGGTCCTGGCAGCACACATGAGGAAGGGCTCTGAATTGGTGTCGCCATCCTCTACTTCATCGCCAGGAAAATCCTGGATTATCTGACATTTGGGTGTCATACACAGGGACCACTGTGCCATAATGACGAGTCCCATTTTTTTGACTAGCAGTTCAGCTGCCTTGAGTCAAGGTACTGACAGCACAGAGAGGCATACGCTGCAGAAGTACGGCACAGTGGGTAAAATCGGGACAAACCAGGTTTAGATTTAGGCTCTGCCACCGCTCTTTGTGTGCCTTTTGTCACTTAACTCCTCTGCACCTGTTTCTTCATCTGGAAAATGGGGATAATGATAGCACCCACCTCAGAATTTCTCTGAGGATTTCAGGAGATAGTATGTAAACCGACAGTTATAATAGAACAGATCTGATGTGTGGAATATGCCAACTGCTGCGGCTGCTGCAGCTGAACACTATTTTAGAGCCCAGCATGCATGAGCCACCCCTAAGGGCAAGTGGGAAGAGTCTGCCTAGCCTAAGGTCCTGGGTCCCAGATGGAGAAGACAGTATCCACCCCGCACTCGGGTTCTGTGGTGTGAAGGGATGATTAGGTGTTAGCTATTTCATTTAACTAAATGAAGAAAGCAATGAATTAAACTAATACTAGTAAGGGCCACAAACCACTGAGTTTAGCTTCTTTTCACAGCCTTCTTAATAGAGACAAATGTGACCTTTTAATTAATGGAAGATAAGAGGGATTCTTTTCTTTTTTCTTTTGCGCTTGTTTGCAGATGCTCCTTAGCTCTTCCTTCATTTGCTTTGAGGATTTAATTCCCTTCCAGTGTTATCTTCTAAAACAAAAGGTGAATAAAATTACCTTTTCCTTTTGCGAATTTACTGCAGGATTTGAAGTGCTTAAATGGCCCTGAAGTGCTCTCCGCACGTGCATTCCGTGCACAAAGACACACGCGCACACGCCCTTAACCCTCGGTGAGACTCCCACTGGGGGGAGCTCATTAGCCAGACTCTGTATCATTTGTGCTTGCTGCTGATCTGAAAGAGTAAATAAGCCAATCGGCCAGTGCTCACTGTATTTATGTTGAATACAGTGCTCAAAACAAACTGTATCTTCTGTTTAAATACACACCCAAGAAACCTTCGTGTTCTCCACAGAGCAGAAACAAATCACTTCAGGCTCCCTAACTCAAGCTGCTCCACCACAGTTACACATCTTACCCTGGTCTTAGCACTATTCTTTGGACTCACACAACAAGGTCTGCTTCCTATTTCTTTTGAGATTTAAAGACTTTCATAAATTTAAATAAAGTGACCCTTATACCTCCCAAGTCTGCTTTTCTTTCTTCATAGGCTAACTGTCCCAAATTCTTTCCCCTTTTGATACCTTCACTGTCCCCATTCATTTGCTGGGACGAGGGTCTAATTTGTTACTGGACTGCAATACTGGAAGTATTCATTGATGACCCCTGTCACTCCTCCAAAATAGCATTAATCACAGACAAGCTCTCTGGAGAAATCATAACCAGGTAGCTCCAGAAAGCAGAAATTACAAGACTGTGTCAGACAAAAGTCCTGAGCTCCAATCTGAGCTCTGCAATTGACTCACACCTCCTTTTGCAGGCTGTTCAGGTAAACCTCATGACTGTTGACATTGTGTAGGCTTAAGGCCCAGAATTTTGCTTATTTATGCTACCCCATGTAGTGTCTGGTACCTGGACTGTGCAGCAAAACTCTAAAAGCCAGCTGCTTCCCTGGTGAGTTCTCTAAGTGGAGGAGTGTACACAATATATGTTTATATATATGGAACACAGCAGCAGGAAGAAATACAAGATTTAAAAGACCATAGTCACCACCAACTTAACCACTGTGAGTAAAGTTCTACTATTGTTAGACTATTGAGTCTCACAAAGGTACTATATGACAAAGTTCACTACCTGTTTCCCAAAATTCTCAGATATTTCAGTATTAATCAGGCCCCAAATTTAACCTTTCAGTCCCAAGCCAGACACAGTTGGTGGGCAATGGACACCATACAGATCACTGCATTCCATTCACTGGTCCCACAAAAACATTGATTTTTGTGGGTGTTTGCTATCACCCTCAGTATTCTACCCCCTTTATCATTATCCCATTCCCCAACCTGGAATTTAATACTTAAATTGTAAAGCACCAACACACATTTCAATGGTCAATTCAAATGGTTTCATTTGCTTTTCATTCACTCTGGATTTTTCCTTCCTACTTTTCCCTTTGCTTTTTCCCTACACTTATTATCGGTTACTTAACCCCATATTACCCAGAATTTAGTGGGAAAGTCACTGAATCAGATTTTGGAAGATGTTGGTACAACTCTAGCAGTGTTAATGACAAGCTCTGTGACCTTGAATGAGACATTCACCTGCTGAGCTTTGATGTCCTTATTGAGACTATAAACACAGAAATAAAATAATATTCTGCAAATCTTTGGTTTCTTGGTTTCCAAGACCAGAGTAGATCACAAGTAAAAAATTAGAACTAAAGAGACAGGCCCAAGGGCAGAAATAGGAGATAACCTAATATAGTGAAGGAGTTGGCAGGAAAATAATAATATCCAGACTTTAGTATGTGAGAAGAAGATAACTCAAGTAGTATTTATGACTTTTCTCAGGAACAGTTGATGTGCTTAATGCTCTCAATGACATTAATATGGGTTTACAGTAGCACCTTCCTGGGGTATCTTTGCCCTCAAATATTTTTAGTGACATCTCTTTCCTGTGAAGTTGATATTCACTGGGGTCCTAAGGAAATAGTTGAATGTGTAGCTGCCAAGAAAAAGGGCACATGTGTGGAACTAGCCACCCACATGAACAAAATGCCAATAACAAATATGGAAGAAATAAAAACCATCAGAGAGCAGTCTCTTCAGTGGTTTGTTGCCCTTCACTATAAATGGAGTCCGCTCCCAAAAGCTGGTACAGTTTTCATGGAGCAACATTATAACAAAATTAGAGAGAAAAGTTGAAGCAATGCTCAAACGACAAAAGAAACATAACTTTGGAGGCTCGCTACACAATGCTTTCTTCACTCTAGAGAAATGTCCTTGAGCCAGAACAAGCTAAGAGCCAGGGGAAAAGCAGTAAAACCTTTAAAACAGTTGAAATATTCCAAAAACGTTACAGGAATGTGCTGGTATTTTTCCAGAGCCTACAGATTCTTAGCCTAAGCATAAAATTAAGGGAAAGACCACTAGTACAGGATGTAAGGATTGGGTTAGTTTGGGTCTACCTCAAATTAACTATGCTTGAGTTTCCTAATCTATAAAAAAGGGAGTTGATCCTCTTATAATTCCAATATTAAAAACATCATAATTTCCTAGGCCAGAACAGATTAGAAAAGACTACTAAAGGCAGATGAATTGTCTTTCTTAAGAAGTGTTTTGGATTTCTGGTAAGATGGCACAGGTAACTTCACATTTTAACATAATCCCTCTGCTCTGAACACACAATCACACAATACGGTGGATTAAATATAAATTATATAATTGTTTTTAATAAAAGATTAAAATATCATGAAGCTGGGAAAAAAAGAGTAAGAGTAAGCAATGCTAATGCCAGAATTCTGGTTCTGAAAATTAATTAGTTAGTTAGAAAATTAATTAGAAAGTTAATGAGGAAATGCCTGATTTCCTTAAGTACTAACTTTGACAGTTGATATCTGTGACATTTCACTTTGACACTTCCTGTTTTTTATTTTTATTTGGAACATACATGCTCGTTCTTTCAAATGCACATTTTGGTCTGTTATTATTTTTCAAAAAAAATTTAGAGCACTTTTTATGGAACCATGGATAAGTCAAAAATTTGTGTCATTTCTGAATATGAGTTCTGTCCTAGAACCAACGCAGCAAACACAATTTGAAATATCTATGGAGTGTGTGGGAAGAATATGGCTAATGAACTCATAGTATCTCAATGGCTGGAGAAATTCTGTTCTGGTGATTTTAATCTTAAAAAATGAGCCATGTGGGTGACTTGAGACCAATCCAATATAGGATTCAGTGTTTTGTATGGAATAGAATAAGGAATTTGGAAATATGCCTCCACACATATGGGCAATATCTGCTAAGGTGAGACATGTATATCCTATAACTCAGGTGTTGCACTGATAGGTCCATATTCAACAGAAGTTTTACACACTACACAAAAAGACATGTACAAGCATGTTCATTCAGTGTTTAAGGTGTGGTTCTGTTTCACTTAATGGTATCTTTGAGCAAATAGGATCCTATTTCCCTCAGGATCTCCAGTAGGGGCTCCTTTGCAATGAATGTGGGTTAATGTGTTGCAAGTGAGATGTGCTCTCATTCTCCTTTGTCAGGAAATGAGGGAATGTGGCGGGCCTGGCTAAAGGGGCAGAACCCAAGCTTTCTGCCCAGGATCAGACAAGCTCACTTTGTAACTCAAAATGAGAGGTTTTCCCTCCTGTATCTTTCTTACAGTTTTCTATTCTGTTGAGCCTGCTAGGAAGAATTTTATTTTCCAAATACATTGTCTGCCTATCCTTTTTCCTTACATCAATGTTAGCCAGTACCTGAGGTTTTATTTTTTTTTTCTCTTGGACCTGGCATGCTGAGGTTAGATATCTTGTATTTTTTATTTTATTTTTTTTGTTTCAGATTAATATGAGGGTACAAATAATTAGGTTACATAGTTTGTTAGGTAAAGTCCAAGTTATAGTTGAGCCCCTCACCCAGGGGGTGTGCTGTATACCCTTACATTGTGCACATTAGGTGAGAGCACACCAATCCCCTTCCTCCTCCCCTCTTCCCTTTCTCTCCTCTTCCCTTTCCCCAGTTTAAATTTGTGTTTTTCCCTCACGTGTGGGTGTAGTTATTTATCTATTGGTTCCATATTAGTATTGAGTACATTGGATACTTGCTTGTCCATTCTTGCTATACTTTACTAAGGAGAATGTTCTTCAACTCCATCCAGATTAACACAAAAGATGCAAAGTCTCCATCTTTTTTTATGGATGAATAGTATTCCATGGATATATATACCTTAGTTTATTAATGCATTCATGAGCTGATAGGCACTTGGGTTGGTTCCACATCTTAGCAATTGTGAACTGAGCTATGATGAACATTCTAGTGCAAATGTCATTATGGTAAAATGATTTTTTTTCTGCATAGATACCTGGTAATGTCTACCAAGCTGTCCTTCCTTCCTTCCTATTTTTTTTTTTTTGATACAGTGTCTCACTATGTCACCCTCGGTAGAGTGTCATGGCATCACAGCTCACAGCAATCTCAAACTCTTGCTCTTAAGTGATTCTCTTGCCTCAGCCTCCCAAGTAGCTGAGACTACAGGCACCCACCATAATTCCCAGCTAGGTTTTTCCTATTTTTAGTAAGATGGGGAGTCTCACTCTTTCTCAGACTTGATCTTGAACTCCTGAGCTAAGACAATCTTCCTACCTCCACCTCCCAGAATGCTATTTTTTTTCTCCTGTCAATATTAGCCAGTACCTGCACTTTTACTTGTCTTATGAGAAACCATGCCCCACTGCAGCTTTGAAATGGCTCTGTCCTGTTTCAATACCTTTTTTAGAAAATACATCACCTCTCACCAAACCTTGATATTCAGATACTGCCAGTCTGGAACTTTCTGCCGTAGTTCTCCTAAGCTGTTCATTCTTATTTCTACTTCACTCTTTCCCTATTTGTGTCTCACAAAAGTCTTAAGATTGAGTCTGGATCTACTCTTTATTGGATAAGTTCCCTGAATCATTTTCATCTTGGTTCTGTCTCTGTGAAATGGGTGTATCAGTACTTGCTCTCACAGGCCTATTGTGAGAATTAAATTAGATATGAGATGCTGGATGTGAAGAAGCATTTTAACATTGTAAAGCGCTACTCAAATGCTAGTCATTGTAGTAAAATTTTCCCACAGCTGTCTCAAGATCCTCTGAAATTTTCACTATCTGGCGAAAGAAATATTACTCATCTCTGAAACTTTACCTGGATGTAACTGGGAGGCATTCTTCTTAGTAAAGCATCTCAAGAATGGACAAGGAAGCATCCAATGTACTCAATACTAATATGAAACCAATACATAAACAATTTCATGCCCACATTAGTGATAAAACACAAATATAGTCTAGAAAGGGGGAGGAGAGAGGAGTTGGGGGAGGAAGGAGGACAATTGGCAGAATCTGAGTAATGTGCACAATGTGAGGCATTCAACATGCCCCCAGGGTGAAAGGTTCTTCTACAACTTGAAGTTTACCTTGGAATTGAGAACAATGTGACCTAAAAATGTATACTCTCATATTAATTTGCAATAACAAAAAAAAATGCAAAAAAAAGAGGAAAAAAAGAAAAATTATCCATCTCATGTGAATTCATAAGAAACTTTTAGAAATTTTATTTATTTGTGTGGGAAGGGTCAGCACTTTCAGGGGAGAGGTAAATATTTATTTTATTTTTTAAAAATATAGATTAAGGGCTATATTTTCAGAAATATTGATTTGATGGTCTAGATGGAACTCAAGAATCTAGATTTCTACAACCCTTTTAGATGATTCTGATGATCAGCAAATTTGGGAATCATTTCTCTAAGATATTGACAACTCCCTCCTGGTCCCCAGTATCTCAAAGCACTTCTCAACTCTGTATGATAAGTTTGCTTTGCATCCTGCGTCCTTATAACTAGTCTCTGCCTTTAAACTCAGTCTCTTTATATAGGTACTTCAGTTGGACTCCTTGGCTCTCAAAGCTAGTATTGATGGACTCCATCTTTTGTAGCCTATAAGTCAGGTCTACCCCAGTCTGTCCTCAGCCCAGAAACCAGCTGTAAATTCTCTCAGGTTGTGAAGAGGTGCTATTTCCAGTATCCCTGCTTGACCACACTCCAGCTAAAAATGACCTAAATGTAATTGCTGGAACTGAAACTGGACATTCTGGCTCCAATATCTGCCATCAGTGCCACTGCTATTCTATTGCTATTTTTACTGTCACAACTTCCTAGGAGTGATACTAAAACCACATCCTTTCCCATTTAGACATACTTGGGATCTAAGTTTACAGAGGAACAACAGTGCAGGATTGTCTCCACGGTTTTCATGCTTATAGTTGGGGGAGGCAGAGAGGTGTCTTTCCTTCAAATGGGTGGGCTGGTCAGCTGAAACCCATTCTTAGGCTTCAAAGAAGCACTAAACAACATGATTGGCCCCCTTACCCAGAAAGACAGTTGTTAACACTATTTAACATTCTAGCAGGGAACACAGGGTTATCAGAATCAAGATTCTTGCCCAGGCTGGAAGGAATCTCAGAAAATGGAGACATTATGAGGTCAAAAGCATGACAAGCAGCTCACTCATATTGGCTTATTGACCTGGCCACAACCAAAGGCACCAGGATATCCCTGCTACATGATATCTAGACTTACCAGCTGCTAACACAATCATAGTAAATACACTTCCAAATGGGGCATTTGTGACTATTCTGCAGGTAAGGAAGCCATTTTTTTTCCATGAAAGACAAGACCATGGTGGTAATACCTACCCAATTGGATTAACATCTCTTTCTTCCCTTATGCCATAACTTACTCTATGTATCAAAACAGTATTTTCCATTCCAATGGCACTCGTAGGATAAGATCTTAGGTATAGAGTTTTGACTCGGATAATCTCAATGATAAACTCAGAAATATCAAGAGGTTTCATTGACTAAACCTTCTCCCCACCAAACCTGAGGCTACCTACCTAGTAGACATTGCTAATAGCCATACCTATTGGGAGGAGATGACAAAAGAAAATCATAAGAACGTCAGGAAGATGCTATTATCTGTCATTTGGTGTCTACATTTCTTCTTAGTCCTCATCTTTTCCATCTGCAGGCCCTACATCTATTTCACATTGGGCTTCCACTGCCAACATTATTTTTTTCCCACAGTAAGCCAGCTCTATTACCCTACTGAAATGGAGTCTAGACCTATATACCATTAATATAGTGGTCTTGACATATTTGAGGCAAAGAACCTGCATCTTTCCTTCCTTTATCTTTCACTCACTTCCTCATTTCCATCACGAATATGACTGAACAGTGGCTTTAGAATGTGACATTCAACTTTATGCCAAGCAGATATCTTTACTCCTGGAGCTAAGAGCCTCTCCAATTATCTAATCTCTACTTATGGCCATGGGTCCAATATTCTTCAATCTACTTGATAAGAAGTTTCATGCTAGATGTGCAGGTAACTCCATTTCTGTTAACACTTCTATGATCTTATCTCTCAGAGTAATTCATAGAGCTAAGCAACCCAAGCTAACTCCACAACCAAATCAAACCTCTGTGCACTTACCATCTTATACATTGAGCCAAGAAGTTATTATTGGAAGGAAGTCTCCCAGGTAGGTTTTCACTAATAGGAGGGTGTTTACCACAATTTATGTAATACCCCAACTACTTCTAGCATTCATAAACTCCATATTTTAAAAATACCTCTTGAACAGTCATTCAGTATTCTACTTGAACAATTCTTGTTTTTCATTTCAAACCTGAAATCCCTTAAATACCTGATGCATGTTATTTTTTACTGCTTATGTCAACATATTTTCTGAGCCAATGGCAGGAACTACATATTTGCCAGTTCTGAAATGGAATTTCTGAACCGTATCTTATGTGTCACAGCATCTGTGTGATGTTGCACAAAGTGTCAGTAGTCCTGATGTGAGGGCTTTCCATTCTCAGTCAATTCAATATACCAAGCAATTCCTGGGTTTGACCAAAAGTACTGATGGATAGCTCATTTTTCACTTTTCTGCACTGATAACCACCCTGATGTCCACTTCTGAAAACTTGAAGATAATAAGACAGGTAATGTGATCTAGGAAAAGGAAATTTTGTGGTTGTCTAACTCTGTAAGCTTGTTCTAAGTGGTCTGGCATGCATAAAAGGCAGACCAGTCCACAGTGGAATTTACCATATCTTTAGGTTTCTATTTAATACAGTAGTACTTGGAGGCACAGAATGTTGGGAAGATCTGTCAATCAATGTATATTTCAAAAGAGGTAGTCCATGTATTGGTATTCCACAATGATACTCTAGTAAGTCAACTAATTTCATTTATAACAGTGAGTATGGCTTTAAGGAACTTCTACTGGTCCCAAACCAGAACCATCACCCTTTGTTGTATCATTATCTGTGACACTATGTGGTCTCACTGGGACAGTCTCTAACCCTCAATATCCCCTGAGCATTGTCTTGGATTTTAATCTCTGACTTCTCATTATAACAGGGGTAAGACAATACTCATTGCAACCTACTCTAATCCTATTTGCCAATGTCCTCTTCTACCTCCATGGACAGGAAAGCTACTTCATTACTGTCCAGTATCCCTCTGAGAATTGAGCATACTCATCAAAACTGGATCCTTGAAGAATGTCAACACTATTGTACCTCCCAGTGATATCACCACAGATTCATCTATTGGGAGCAATAGAGGTGGTAGAGACTGGTCAGATTCTGGGATGTTTTGATAGTAGTGCCAATGGAAGTTGTTAGTGACTTGGTTTTGAAAGAGGAGTCAAATTATCTGAGAAGCTAAAAAATATGCTAATTACCCCCATTTTGCAGCCAAAGGAAGGACATGGAGGATCAGAGAGGTCAAGTGACTTTCTTGAGGTCACTCAGCTAGAATGAGTTTAAATAAAACTGTTAATTTAGGTCTTCATAGTGGTATTGAATTGGGTCTTGAAGAAAGAATATGAGGGTGAACAGCAGAGAGTTTTAAGAGCATGCTAGGCCAAGGGAATAGGCTAAATGAAGCCATAGCTGGGCTTTTAAACTACTGATGGCATTTCTATTAGATGGAAAGGCCAGACCAGTGGGAGCCACTCAGATGAACACTGTAGCCCCCAAAGCAGAGGAAGAGAAAGATGAATGACTCAAAAAAGAAAGAGAAGGCAACAGAATCAAGAATGATGCCAAAAGATGATAGTCAGCCGGGGAACATTAGCACAAACAGGAGGTAAGGCAAAAGCAATGAGAGATTAAAATTTTATACAAAGGTTGAGAGTGGGGCTGCCAGAGCTCTTGAAGGAAGCTGAGCATGGCAAATAGGAATTAGTCAAAATCAGGTGTTCTTGCCGATGGAAAACACTGCAGCTTATGCTCCAGACAGTGAAATGACAAAGTGCCCAAGATAGAAGGCAGCAAGGGGACAGGTACAAGACTCTTTTAAGTGAGGTTAAATAAGAAAGTGATACCACAGAGGCAAATAAAAAAAATTGGCTCAGTGCCCGTAGCACAGTGGTGAGGATGCCAGCCACATACACTGATGGTGGTGGGTTCAAACCCAGCCCAGGACAGCTAAAACAACAATGGCAACTGCAAGAAAAAAATAGGCAGGGGTTGTGGTGGGTGCCTATAACCCAAGCTACTTGGGAGGCCGAGGCAAGAGAATTGCTTAAGCCCGAGAGTTTGAAGTTGCTGTGAGCTGTGACGCCATGGTACTCTACCCAGGGTGACAGAGTGAGACCCTGTCTCAAAAAAAAAAAAAAAAAAAAAGAGAAAACCTAGCTCAGCGCCTGTGGCTCAGTGAGTGGGGTGCTGACCACGTGCTCTAAGGCTGCAGGGTTCGAACCCAGCTTGGCCTGCTAGACAACAATGACAACTGCAACAACAAAAATTAGCCGGGCGTTGTGGCGGGCATCTGCGGTCCCAGCTGCTTGGGAGACTGAGGAAGGAGAGTCATTTAGGCCCAGGAGTTGGAAGTTGCTGTTAGCTGTGGCGCTGCAGCACTCTACCCAGGGAAACATAGTGAGACTCTGTTTCAAAAAAAAAAAAAAGAAAGAAAAAGAAAGAGAAAACCAACTGTAGGAGACTATTGTGCTGAACCAAAAAAAAAAAAAAAACCACATTTAAAACAAGAAGAAAAGACATAAGGCCTACGGAATTAGAAACAGAATCTATTGTGCTTTCCCCTGACCAAAAAAAAAAAAAAAAAAAAAAAGAGAGAGAGAGAGAGAGAGAGAGAGAGAGAGAGAGAATCTATGAATCACTTCACATTTTAAAGGTGCAGAAATCTCTTCTACGGCCACGGCTCTGTCCTAGGCACTGGAGAGGAAGAGAAATGAACAGATATAATTCACACCTTAAAGTGGCTGGGGAAGAAGAATAACAAGGGGGACAGAACACAGAATCATGTTATTACCTCTTGCTCCTAGAAACATTTTTGAAAATCTACTGCATAGGCGGTAGTTTGAATGATAGAAGAAGCTCCAGTCAATTGCCTTGTCTCATGCCTTCTCTTCCATTATGAAAGCCTCTGGATTGTTGGCTATTTGTGGCTTAAGCCAGGTAATTCCAGTGGGAGAATGAACAGACAGTTAAATCTGAAAAAAAATTCAACTGAGAAATCTCCCCAGATTTTGACTAAAGTATTAATGCTAACTATGCCAGTTGAGGGGCATAAGAGTAATGTCTTGATTACTTGTTCTTCCCAAGGTGAATTCTAAATGCTCTCTGCTGTTATTTCCTCTTCTCACATTTTCAGAAAAAGCAATACCCATCTGGCAATCCTCAATGATCACAATGACATGGTAACACTGTTTGGGTTATCCGAAAGTGAATTTTAAGTTACTTAGGTGTTATTGCTATCAGGAAAAAATAATTCTTTTTCTGTAAGTGATAGATGAGGAAATTGTTGTGCTAAAAAGCAAGGCAGTTATTTGAGGTTATATGATAAATCTCTTTAGTCCTGACCTTGGATATATTCCAGCCATTTAGACCCATGCCTTCTTTGACAATGGTTTGCTATCCCTTCACTTCTCCACAGAATGGGATCCCAGGAAAGGAATGGTCTAGAGAAGAGTTACAGCAGGAAGGTGTTATATTAGTAGAATATTTGTGGTAGCAGAGAAGCCTCAGATCCATTTAAAGGAAGGCTGCAAAGAATTGATCAAAAGAGAACTATAGATAACTTATTTATAGAAGTGCCAACCAATTTCAACAGCTATTATTGTGAGGGAGAGTTTAAAAAGTGGATTCTCTAATAAATGGTGCTGGGAATAGTGCACGTAAAAGACTAAAACTAGACCTCCATCTCTCACCACTTACAAAAAATAACTCATGCTGGATAAAAGATTTAAATCTAAAGACATGAAATGATAAAAACTTTAGAAGAAAGTATGTGAAAAACTCATAATGATACCAGCCTTGGGAAAGAATTCATAAAAAAGACCCCATTGGCAGCCACATCAACAATGAAAATAAATAAACGAGACCTTGTCAAGTTAAAAAGCTACTACCCAGCTAAGGACACAATCAACAAATCAAATAGACAACCTTCAGAATGGGAGAAGATATTCACATGTTACTAATCTGACAAGGGGTTCCTGACCAGAATATACAAAGAACTCAAGAAATCAACAAGAAAAGAGCAAACAACCCCACTGATCAATGGATAAGCAATATGAACAGAACATTTTCCCAAGAAGACAGATGAATGGCCAACAAACACATGAACAAAATGATCATCATCCCTAATCATCAGAAAAATGTAAATGAAAACCACTTCAAGATATTACCTAACATCAGTGAGAATATCCCACATCACAAGTTCCTAAAGATGCTGATGCTGGCATGGTTACAGAGAGAGGGATACACTGATACACTATGGGTGGGATTACAAACTAATACAGCCTTGAAAAAAGTATGGAGAATCCTAAAAGAACTAAAAGTAGAACTTCCATTTGAACCCATAATCCCATTACTAGACAACTATTGAAAAGAAAAAAAAATCATTTTACCATAAAGACACTTCACTAGAATGTTCATCATAGCTCGATTCACAATCATCAAAATGTGCAATTAATCAAAGTGCCCATGAACCCAGAAATGGATTAATAAACTGTGGTATATGTACAACATGGAATACTATTTAGCCATAAAATGATAGAGACTTTGCATCTTTTGTATTTACCTAGATGGATTTGGGGAACATTCTAAGTAAAACATCCCATGTGCTCAGTACTAATTTGAAAATAGTAACCAACAACTAACACAACCACATGAGAGTTGCTACACTAGTTCAAGAAGGTGGAAGGGTGGGAGGGGGCTTGATTAATTCCTATCTATCAAGTACAATGTAGGGAGGTATATGGCACCCTTCTGGGGTGAAGGACTCGCCTACAACTCATATTTTTGACTTTACCTTACAAATGCAAATAATGTAACCTAATGGTATGTACTCTCATATTAACCCATAATGTAAACAATGGATTTTCTATTCATGTATTAAATCAAAAGAGAGAATCTTGGAGATAGGTGAATGGGTAAAGACCTATATGTAGACAATAGCAGCGATGAGGAGTATACCCAGAAGATGAATCAGCACAAAGGCAGCTCCCTGGCAAGTGATTGCCAGCATCATTGCCCAGTGAGAAGGCTTTACTGTGACTAGCCTTGCTATGACCAGACACATAGGCAGTATTTTACACAACCTGACTTTTGTACCTCTCCACTGCCTGGGATACCCTTTGCCATCTTTTCTATAATTCTATCGATCACATTACTTTTCCTTGAACTTACAGATCATTTCCTCTTTGAACAATTCCCCAATTCTCTCCTCCACTGGGTGTACCCCTTTTCTCTGCTCTCTCAGTACCACACACACTCTTCTCTTGTTACCTTTATCACACCCTATCATGATTTTATGTTTTCAACTTTCTGATTTGCCAACTGCATTTAGCTTCTTCACATTGGGAATCATATATTGCTCATGTGTGCCTATCCATAATCCAACAAAAAAGGAGAATCAATAAACAATTGTTGAATTAAATAAATAAATGAGAAGGTGAAGCTGCCCAAGCGTGAGAATAATCACTAATTTTAAAAGTAGACCTTATCCCTTCCCTTCTGATGGCTTCATAACGTACTTGTAATAAAACTCAAGTCTTTACCATGACTTATAAGTCCTATGTGATCTAGTTTCTCCCTACCCCCTTAATCTCATATTTTCCCTACTCAACCTCACTCTACTCCATACCCATGGACTGTTTTTTTGTGTTTTTTTTATTTGTCTCTGGAATGTATCAAAGCCTTTATTATCTCAGATTTGTCACAGATGCTGTTTTCTCCATATGAAATACCCTGTCTGGTGAACTCTCATTTGTTCTTTAGGTTTTGGTTTAAATGTAAGGTGACCAGACGTCCTGCTTTTGGCAGGACAGTCCCAATTTTTAACAATTTGTCCTGCGTCCTGCAGCATTTTAAAAAAGTCCTGAGTTTTGGAAAGAATGCATGACAAGCTAGGGAACGGGAGAATGGGAAGGGAATATATGGTTTTTGGCTACTGAAAAGGTTAATGTAACTCCATTTGGGAATGAAGAGGTTAATGTAACTTCATTTGGAAATGAAAAGGCTAATGTAAACTCCCTACTCCCCTCCTGGGCAAGGTATCAGAAGGACACTGGCTCCCTCTCTTGCTTCTAGACAAGGACAATTAGCTCAGAAGGAGCCAAACTGTCTGGAACAAACAAGAACCCCCCCCCCCCATCTAGAGTAAGGTGACCAGACATCCTGCATTTGGTGGGACAGTCTCAATTCTGTCTGGAACAAACAAGAACCCCTCCCCCCATCTAGAGTAAGGTGACCAGACATCCTGCATTTGGTGGGACAGTCTCAATTTTTAACAATTTGTCCTGTGTGCTGCTGTGTTTTTTAAAAAGCCCCGATTTTTGGAAAGAATGCAGGACAAGCTAGGGAACATGGGAGAACAGGAAGGGAATATACGGTTTTCAGCTGCCATGTGGCTATTTTGCCAGGATATACGTTTTATATTATTTTTGTTAATTTTATAATGTTAAACTTTAATAATAACAAATAATTGTTGAGAACTGCTTATCAAAGTTTGCATTA
>CAUYQV010009893.1:0-42526 GCA_963574575.1 Galagoides demidoff
ACATTAATGCACTTCTGGGGTACAGTGTGGGGTTTTCACATGCAATCCAAAATACTTCCATCAAACTGATCAACACAGCCTTCATGTCATTTTCTCAGTTATTGTTTTAAAACATTCTCATTCTACTCTTAGAGAGATTCACTTGTACCCCTGTAAGATTATAATTTTTTTTCTTGTCAACGTATCCAACCTCTTTTCCATTCATATGCCCTTCTGAAAATCAGTGAAGCCACTTGGGTTTTCCTTTGCCTCTTGATCACGGTCAGTTTTGTGCCGACTGGAGGCCATGGACATACTGTTTCTTTTCAAGGACGTAAATGCAATTATCCTCACTGTTTACATGGCTAGTCCTTCTCATGAGTTATATCTCAGACATAATCCACAAACAAGCCTTCTCCACAATCTTCATTAACAAACTTACTGTGCAATATTATTTCTATCAGACACTTGGTCGTATCCTCCCATTATTTTATTTGCATTAATCTTTTTAACTTAATTTTATTTTATTTATTTATTTATTTTTAGAGACAAAGTCTCTGTTGCCCTTGGTAGAGTGCTGTGGCGTCACACAGCTCACAGCAACCTCCAACTCCTGGGCTTAGGCGATTCTCTTGCCTCAGCCTCCTGCTTAGCTGGGACTACAGGTGCCCACCACAATACCCAGCCAACTTTTTGGTGCAGTTTGGCCAGGGCCAGGCTCAAACTGCATAGAAATATGATTTCTATGTGATTTTGAATGTTTCCTTTGCTTTTCATAGTAAAAATTATTTTTGATATAAGGAAGTATAAACTATAAAAAATTAAATTGAAACTCATCTTAAAAAAAAAAAAAATATATATATATATATATATATGGCCTGCCCCATAAACTGCCTTCTTCAGTATATGGGGCCGGTGCCCTACCCACTGAGCTACAGGCATCACCCCTGCATTAACCTCTTTTAGTCTGACTCCCCTAATACAATATAAAGCCCATGAAGACAGAAGCTGATATATCTATCTTATTCAAAGTTTTAGTTCCTGATCAAATAAGTAAGCTATATATATTGGTTGAATGAAAAAAGCAATGATGACTAATTGGATACGCACATTTTTCATGAAATAAACTAACAATGATAGATGAATTGTAGCATTTAGTATACTCTATACACTGTGTAACTCTGGGTCCAAAATCTTCCTTTATTCAGGAGTTCAGATATAATTGATATCTCAGTCCTCCACCCTAACTAATTTTACCCAGGGAAAATTCTAAAACAGGCTAGTTAATTCTGTAAACTTTTCTTTCTGGAAGCCTTGGCCAGTTGAGTATATATTAGGCATGTCAAATTCATCCTGTCTGAAGGATTACTCCTCATGCCACCCCTTCATCCAGACTTGTCTGTCCCCTAGTTTTCCCATTTTAATAAGTAGCTCCACTATTTACATAAATTTGAAGCCACCCCTAGAGTTTCCCTTGATATTTTTCTTTTCTCTATGAATTAAGGCAAATTTGCCAACATTGCTGAGGTCCTGATGCTAACGTATTTTGAATCCGATGGCTTCTTTTCAGCTACAAGCAGAGAGCCATGGTGAGAAGGATGAGAAGTAATATATACATTTATACTAAGTGATGCTGCAGAGATACTCAGCTCTGAAACATCCCAAGAACAGGGTGATGGTGACATGTATCCGATGTGTGGGGTCTAAATGGAGTAGGAGGATGAAGGAATAATACAAACCAAAGGCACAAAACTGAGACTTGAGCTCAGCATAGGATTACAGAGGATGTGTCGTACAGGACCATGTATTTGTGTCAGTTGTATCCTCAATACACTTGACTCTGATTTACATTTTTCTGTTTATCTGTCATAACATCTAGGGTGCCTGGACTATTACTGCCGCAGCATTATCAGAATGATTTTCTTTGTTGTACCAATTAGGAAACTCAGTGTCAGATATGGCAAACACCTAGGTTGTAAGATGACTTTGAACCTACAGTTCAAAGTCAACTTTGTCTGTCTTTGAAGTCTGTACTCTACACTATACCACAAAGAAGGACTCCATGAATTGTTCGTATTTATAGGAACAGTGTTAGCATAATATCTCACCATCACTGGCAGTTGTTGAACAGAATTAATGTATAAGGTGGTATAACACTTGAATATGAACCAACATTCCTTTTCTTTACACATATATTTATTTTACATTTTTCAGTGAATAAAGACTAATTTAGTTGATGGATCAAGAGTTGTCAGTGAATGACTCAGATAACATTTAAGACAAATCTCATCAGGGCTTCCACACCATCCTTATAAATGTTGCTTGGCTCCTACAGGATTCACATTTACTTTATCTGATATCCATAAAAATAATCTAAATCATCTTTTCATCAAATTAAAATCCTTGGCATTTATAACAATATAATGGTTACTAGATTACAATGTCAACAAACAGATGTGAAATTGAACTATATTTAGAGAAATGGCACTACTCTAAAATAAATGAGTTTAGATGAATAATTACTTTCTAGCTAGAAGATAGAACTTTCTAATATATCATGTGTCTGTTCCAATACTACAGGAGAGAGAGGTCTTTATGGATTGTTAATTATAACCCTTAATAACCGATTGCAAACTCTCACTGGGGTGCATTACTTCATCATAAATTTCATAAATTGCACTCTGCAAATATGGTCTGTTTTTGTTTTTATTTTTATTCACTTTTTTATTTGGAGACAGAGATTCACTCTTTGTTGCCCTAAGTAGAGTGCTATGGTGTCATAGCTCACAGCAACCTCAAACTCTTGGGCTCAAGTGATCCTTTTAACTCAGACTCTCAAGTAGCTGGGACTATAGGCTCTGGCCACAACACTCAGCTAATTTTTAGAGACCAGGTCTCCCCTTTCTTCTGGCTGATCTCAAACTCCTGAGCTCAGGCAATCCACCTGCCTTGGCCTCCCATAGTTCTAATATTATTTTCTTAAGGATATATAGCATGGGATTTGCTTGAAAAAGAAATTCTACTTAGACATACACTTGACTTAACCAAAAGGCTGAGAAGTAATAGACATAAAATTATAATTAATATTTTCCAATTCCATTGTTAGACAGAAAAAGTCCACAATTGCTAGAGGGTTCCATTAAGCTATGAATGAGAATTTCAGTAATGTTAACTTCAAAATTTCTCATATTTCTTTCATCATTCTGAGCAAATGTGAGTTACTATCCATGCAGGCAGGTATGTGACTTAGTAAACCTGCCTCTTGATCTTCAAGAAAAACTAACTTCTCCCTCTCCAGGGTCTTTCAATCTTATTGTTATCAGAATAAAGTACAGTACCATTTGGGGATACATGTAGCCTGGCTTCTGTTTCTAAAGATCCACTTTAGATACAATCTACCTATATGTTAATCCTGGTATTTTCACTTAAGAAATACAAGATTCTGGCTTGGCGCCTGTGGCTCAAGCAGCTAAGGTGCCAGCCACATACACCTAAGGTGGCAGGTTGAATCCAGCCCAGGCCTGCCAAACAACAATGATGGCTGCAACCAAAAAATAGCCAGGCGTTGTGGCAGGTGCCTCTATTCCCAGCTACTTGGGAGGCTGAGGCAGGAGACTCACTTGAGCCCAGGAGTTGGAGGTTGCTCTGAGCAGTGAACCCATGGCACTCTACCCAAGGGGATAGCTTGAGGCTGTCTCAAAAAAAAAAAAAAAAACAAGAAATACAAGATTCTATAATTTGTTTAGGACATTTCTCAAGTATTTATTGAGTAATTATCATTTTATCTGACACTATACTGAATATTTTAACTGGAAAATTTCAATTAATATCCCCAACATTTGAATGAGAAAAGTCCTATGATTATCCTCTTTAGCAGGACAAAAACACACGGTTCAAAGTGATTTTGTAACTTCCTCATAGTATGTGAAGGTCGTGAGAGATAAACTATACTCCGTTCCATGGAGTGATGATTTTTTGACAGATTCATGTTCCTTGTTCACTGATGTATTTCAACTAAATTATGCATGCAATTATAAGAGGTATCACTTCAGGACTCAATGATATTAATTCGCTTTAAACATGAGATGTTCAGGACTTGTAAACTAAGTCATCTAGATTTGAGATTATAAAAGCTTTAAACACATAGGGTGTTTGTCTTATCATTGAAGTAACAAAAGATGTTAATAGACCTCCATGGTAGGTTAAGAACTTTATCCTTGTTGTACCAGTTTGAACAAAATGCAGCTGATAAGCTGCTTAAATATGAATTATGTTTTAGCAGATAAAATGTCAGAAATGCCAGAAACAAATGAATGTCATGTAAGAAGCAGATTAATTAGGAAATAGCCCCTGAGTTCCATCTGGCGTATTAGGGAATTCAACACTTAGCCAGTGATGCAAAGCAAAGGGTGTGAACCCACTGGGTTTATTCTGATAATTAGAGAATCACAGAGTTCCCAGGGACTGGGAAGGTTCTGATGTCAGGCTCTTTTTTATGACCGAATCATCTTTGAAACACCACTTTCTAGTCATATGTACCCCCTTTTTGAAGATTTTTTTTAAAAATAATGGTTAAATATCCCTGAATCTTGAATTTTATCATTTGCTGGGTGTCTTCCTTTCTCTACTAAAAATGTTGTTCTTGTATCAAAATGAAATCTTTCTCCATAAAAGAACGATTGTGAGAATCAAATATTTTAAAGTATTTTGAAAGTGCTCTGTAAATGTTAATGGACTTTATCTGCTCATTTTACTTGACAATTTAAGTAGGTGATATAAATATACATGCATATTTTATGAGCATAATTTAAATATTTTATGCATATGTGGCTAAATATTACAAACCACATCAATTATTTTTAGAAATACAAGATATTTCTATCCATATCCTCTATAAATATGTCCCTGTGTCAATAGTATTTGTATCATAATGTAGAAAGGATGTCAGTGCCTGTTTTTATTCACCTTCATTCCGGTTTTATTCACTCTTTTCCCTACGTCCCCTCCTTCCTCACTAGGTTCACTAGTCTATGATCAATTAGTACAGGTATCCCGCTAATGCGTTTTGTGAAACCTTATATTTTTGAAGTTTCACTCTTAGTTCTCACCACTTCACGAGCAAGAAACCTTGCTTCTATACCATTAGGAAACATGGAACGTGGCAGGTTATTGACGATGTATTACGGGTTACAATCATCTCAGCAAATTATTAGAAAGTCTCCAATGAATGCGCACATTCTCTACAATCCTTATTTAGTACCATCATCATTGTCAAATTTTCCCAGAGCCTATATCTTAAGAGTACGTTATTAAAAGCTCAGACAATGATTATTAGTCATGATTACAAACCAGACCACTACCCAAATGATTTATTACAAAGTAAAGGAGAACCTGGAAGTGCAGATGGTTGCTAAGAAAACAAGCCTCACTGACAAAAACGAGTGTGTGACCTCATCCCCCCAGGTCATTTCCCAAACTTCATCAACACTCCACTGTATTCCCCAAGACATAAGAATTACCTATAGTTCATACTGTCCAAGAGGTATGAAATGTGATGCATATTATCAAAACAATGATAATCAAGAATTTTCTGTAACAGTTTTTCCAACATTTTCTCCTAGAATTCTTATTATTTCTCCCTGTAGGTTTAAGTCTCTTATCCATTGTGAATTCGTTTTCGTGAGTGTTGAAAGGTGAGACCCTGTTTCAGTCTTTGATGTGTGGTTGTCCAGTTTTCCCAGAGCCACTTATTAAATAAGGATTCTTTCCCCCAGTGCATGTTAAAGATCCCTTGGGAATATAAGAATGGTCTCATGTCAGATCCGTGGGTCTGTGTCTCTGTTTTGGTGCCAGCATCCTGCTCTTTTGTTTGTAGCCTTGTAGGATAGAGTGAAGTCTGGTAACATGAAGCCTGTCTAGTTACTCTTATTAGGTAGGGTTGCGTTGACTGTTTAGGGTATCTCTGGTTCAATACAAAGTGTAGAACTGTTTTTTCCCTATCTGTGAAAAGTGATGTTGGTGTGTGAATGGGGATGGCAGTGAATCTGTGATTGCTTTGGGTGGTAGAGACATTTTAACAATTTTGATTCTACCAACCCAGGAGCGGGAGGTGCCCCACCATCTGTTTACATTCTCTGCATTTTCTTTCCTCAGTGTTCATGTTTTCCCCGCGGAGGTCTTCAACCTGCTAAGTTAAATGTATTCCTAGGCATTTCATATTTTTTGTTGTCGCTGTTGCCTCTGGGAAAGTTATTGCATTTTTTATTTTATTCTCGGCTTGCCTGTTATTGGCATATATGAAAGGTATTTATTTGTGTACCTTGATTATAAAACCAGAGACATTGCCGAACTAATTTATCAATTCTAGAATCCTCTAGTTTAAATTTCTGGGCTTTTCTAGGTATGAGATCACATTGTTAGCAGAGAGTGATAGTTTGACCTCTTTTTTCCCATTTAAATACCCTTAAGAGACATTCTGGCTGATTGCCCTGGCTACGACTTCCAGCGCTAAGCTCAATAGAAGTGGCAAAAGTAGGCAGTCTGTTCTGGTGCTAGTTCTGAGTGGCAATGCTTTCGATATGATGTTGACTTAGCTGGCCTTTATAATTTTGATGTATGTCCCACCTATGCCTATTTTGTTAAGCATTCTTATCACAAAAGGGTGCTGAACTTAGTCAAATGCTTTTTCTGCATCTATTGATAGGATCACATGGTCTTGTTTTTGCATGTATTCATCTGCATTACACTGATAGATTTGCATCTGCTGAACCATCTAGTATCTCTGAGATGAAGCTTGCTTGATCAGAGTGAAGTATTTGTCTGATGTGCAGCTTTGTAGAATGAGTTGGGAAAGATTCTTGTTTCTAATATTGTGAAATAATTTCTGCACTATAGATGCAAGTTCTTCTTTGTAGGCTTGACAAAATTTGGGTGTGAAAATGTCTGGTCCGGGACTTTTACTTTGGTGGAAGACTTCTTATCGCTCCTTCAATTTTGGTGCTTGGTATCCATCTGTTCAGGGGTTCAGTTTCTTCTTGATTCAGCCAAGGGAGCTTGTGTGTTTACAAGAATTTGCCCATTTTCTCCACATTTTCATATGTATGAGCATAGAAATTTTAATAGTATTCCAAGGTGATGTCTTGTATTTCCATAATATCAGTTGTGATTTCTCCTTTTCCACTTTTTTTTTTTTTTTTTTTTTTTTTTTAGAGATAGAGTCTCACTTTATTGCCCTTGGTAGAGAGCTGAGGCATCACAGCTCACAGCAACCTCCAACTCCTGGGCTTAGGCGATTCTCTTGCCTCACCCTCCTAAGTAGCTGGGAATACAGGTGCCCACTACAGTGCCCAGCTATCTTTTGTTGCAGTTTGGCTGGGGCTGGGTTTGAACCTGCCACCCTTGGTATATGGGGCCGGCGCCCTACTCAGTGAACCACAGGTGCCCCCCTTCTCCTTTTCCATTTTTAATTGAGCTTCTCAGAGTACTTTCTTTTCTGTTACTGCCTAATCTAGTGAAAGGCTTGTCCAATTTGGGGGTTTTGTTGTTGTTGTTGTATTCAAGGAACCAATTAGAGATTATTCTTCTAAGTGAAGTATAACAAGAACAACAACAACAACCAAAAAAAAAAAAAACCAAAGACCACATGTATTCAATACTAAATGGAAACTAGTCCATCAATACTTAGGCACACGTATGGAACTAAAACTCGAGAAAAACATGTAGGTGGGAGGAAGGTAGCAGGAATGTGTAAATTCACATCTTACTGGTACAACATACGTATTCTGAGTGAAGGGTATACTTGCAAATTTTACTTAAAATGTAGAAAAGCCAATTATGTAACAAAACTTATTGTACCCCTATAATATTCTTAAATTTTTGAAAAAGAGTTTTGGGGTGGAAAAGTTATCAGAAGTTTGAAAGTGACAATTTTTAGGGTTTTTGTTTGATTATTTGTTTGTTTGTTCGTTTGGTTGTTTGGTAGCTCACAGCAACCTCAAACTCTTGGCCTTGAGCAATTCTCTTACCTTAACCTTTTGAGTAGCTGGGAATACAGACATGGGCCACTACACCTGGCTAGAAAAGTGACTTATTTTTATCTCAGTTACTTCTATTGAGGGAAAAAATAAGAAAGAAACTAAAAAGAAAAAAGTTAATTTGCCAGCATCGGAGACATACTGAAAGTGTAGTTTAATTATGAAATCCCAGGAGATGGTTCTACCTTGTATTAGTCTTTATAGCACATCAAGCTTTCTGTGTGAAGTCTCTCAAATGTATTATTGGTTTGATGTCAATAAAAGATTCCAAAATGCACATGCTATTTGTTCATTAAAATTGATTCCCTCAAAGAAATATTTCCAGAACATATCTGGATTCATTTTCATCATATTTCTCAATCTATGCCATTGTTTCAGTGTGGTTTATTTTTATTTTATTTTGAGGCAGAGTCTCTATTGTCTGAGCTAAAGTGAAGTGGTGTCATTCAGAGTTCATTGCAACCTTAAATTCCTGGGGCCAGGTGATTCTGCTGAGTAGTTGGAGGAATGCCACCATGCCTGGCTAATTATTCTACATTTTTGTAGAAACGGGGTCCCACTCTTGCTTAGGCTGATTTCAACTCTTGACCTTAAGCAATACTCCCACCTCTGCCTCTCAGAATGCTAAGATTACAAGGGTAAGCCCCTGTGCCCAGTCTTGTTTTAGTCTGATTCTTTAATTCAATCATGCTCTGATTAGCAGTTTGACTAATTTAAGCATTCTTTATATCGTCCACCTTCTTCCTTAGATGTGTCCTGGGCTGTAAGTAACTTGCTAGCTTGCTGCACATTCTTTGAAGTATAAATTTACCACCAAAAACTAGAACTTAGACAAACTTGAGCGCTCAGGATTCATGAAGCTGTTCCCACCAGTTTGCAATATTTTATTCATCAGTGTTAAAAGAAGCTGTCAGAGACGATCTTCATGGAAAATGCTTTTTAAGGACAAATGACAAAAATTTAACAATTTGACATGCCTTCTCAGGCTTACAGGGGAAAAAATCTACAAAAGAGATTCAGGAGAAAGGGTGTTGATTATCTACCTTACAAAAGAAAATCAAGCATAAGCGATTGTTCAAAAGATGGTAGAAATGGGATTCATGAAAATAGGGCTGTAGGTGTTTCACTCAGTGTTGTACTTCCCATTTTCTTACAGATTTTTTGACCCTTAGGGGTTGCTTTTCATATGCAGTGGATGGACATTTATCATATGGGTGGAATATTGTCTATGTAGAAGTTTGTGTAGAAATCCCCAAGTGAACGGTGTGCTATTCTCTGAATGTTTTCATTGCTTCCAACACTCATGCATTGGAATCTTAGTCCTCAGTGCAGCAGTCCTGGGAAGTGAGGCCTCCTGGGAGATGTCTAGGTCAGGAAGCCTCTGGGCTCTTGAATGGATTAATGCTAATAAAAAAAATGCCTGGCAGGAGTGGGCTCTCACCTTCTGTCTCTTCTGCTCTTCTCCCATATAAGGAAGGGTGTTTCATCATTTTGGAGGATACAGAGACATCTTGGAAGAAGACAGAGGCCTCGCCTGTAATAGATGAGGAACCTACTCACACCTTGATCTTGGACTTCTCAGCCTCCAGAACGGTGAGCAACAAATTTTTATTGTTCATACATTATCCAGTCTGCGATAGTCTGTTGTGACAGCATGAAAATGGACTAAGCTAGGATTATAGGAAAATCGGTAGAGTAATAATATTTAATACATTTAGAGAAGCAAGATTTCAAATATGCTATAATTCCATGAGACTAGCACAATTAGATTTTTATTTAATTTTTATATATTTTTATTTTTTAATTAGGTGTGCACAATAAACTAAGTATATCTCAAAGACTTCATATCAGTTGATGCCAGAAATACGGTAAGAGCTGTACCCGTGAACCCTGATCTCTTTTGATATAGAAACATTTTTAACCATCACTCAAATCCACCCATTCAAGAGTTTCCAACTCAAATTCTCTGACCTCAAAAAGTTGTAAGGAGGTAAATTGGAAAAAATGTTAAGTCATGTTTTATGTAAACAGAAACTTAGTGAAAAAATGTTTATTAAAATTAATGTGGACTGCGCATGTGGAGGTATATAGACATGGGTAGAAGTGAGTATATACACCATGGCTTTGAGAACTTGGAGGAGCGTAACTCTCCCTTTCACAGAGATACTAGCAGCACCCTGGTTTAGGCAAGGAGCAACTGCAAAAAGTTACCTAAAGACATATTTTGTCATAACTTGGAAGGCAGAAGTCAGGACACGTGCCCTTTATGCTACCCAGGAGTAAATGGCAAAGTTCTGCAGGGTGTCACAGCTTCTAATTGCTTAGCATATAGATCTGGCAATATCACAAAAAGCTAACAAATGTTGGAACTGTGGGGTAACTATTTCCTTTGGGAAAAGGAAATACACTTTCATTGCATTTTTGCAGACACTAAATTGTGGTTATTTTTTTCTGAGGTGATGCACTAGATTTATTTTGTGCTTTAACAATAAGAAGGAATTTAAGAAGTCATATGATTGCAATTGGAAAACATATTTTTTTTTTTTCCGGAGTTCTTGGAACAACTTTTCCCAACTTGCTTTGCATTTTGGCTTCTGACCAGACTTAAAAAATGATTTGTGTTTGTGAAGGCTTTGAGATTATATGAGTCTGGTTTGTATAACTGGGGATGCTGTACTGCATTGTACTGAGTATTCACAAAGAGGGAGCTACAGGGAAATGGGAAATTATCTTTCTGTAATAGAATCTTTCAGTTTCATTCTTTGTGTAAGCACACGATTCTTTTGTACACTACGGGGCTTTGGGAACAAGCGCTTTTGTTTGCCTTGGGTATTGGAAAGCAGACTTATTGCTGAAAGACACCATCAAGAGTCCACAGCTTACGGATGGCAACCTGTGCCCAAAGGCAGATCCTGTTGGGATCTAGGAACACAGGGGAGATACCTGTATTGCTATTGAATGATATGCGTCCCAACATGTATGTAAAATACTATCAGCTTATTAAATTGCTGTACTATCCTCTGACTTTAATGTTCTCTCAAGCACGAGGGGTAAAAGGAAACTTTTGGCTGTGATTCCGAGGATGCTGTTCTTCCTCTGGGAGCCCTGGCACCAGTTTTTGTTTGCACAGTCAAACACACTGACAAAGAAAGATCCCCCTGCTGCTTTCTGAAGCTGGAAGGCAAAATATTTCAAGCGAACTCAGTTTATATTTCTTGAAACAGCTGTTTTAGAAATATGACACAGAAATTGATAGAAGTATGTCAGTATTTTTTAATGTCAGAAAAAGAGCAAAAATCCCTTTGAGCAATCCTTCCGAGACTTGTCATGAGATCTGAAGTGACATTATAAGAGGTCTATTTTCATTAAATGATGTGTTTTTCACATTGATAGTATTTCGGAAACTATTATTTATTTTTTAAATACACATGGGATTGAGAGAGGTCATATTTTATTTTTGTTCCAAGCAAGATTCATTTTTTAAATTTCAGAATATATATCACCAGTTTGGACTGCATAATTTGCTTGATACAAATGGAGCCAGAGTTCTGAGGGTGCCCCCCACCCACATAATGCGCCCTGTACCCGTTAGGTGTGAATTTACTCCCCCTCTTCTCCCGTCCCACCTGCTATATTTTCATCCAATTTTACTTCCATATGGGCACTTTGTAAAATGTTTACAATATGCAAGGATAAGCTAAATATCAATAACATAAAGCAATTTAATGTGAAATTGCTTCAAAAATTATTTAAAACTGTTTTTATGATCTGTGTAAAAAGCGGGCAGTTCACAAAGGTTTATAATTTAAGCCAAGTTTAAGCATACTAAAGCCACAATGTGAATATAGGGCTTTCTGTCTTTGAAATCATGATATATAATTTCTTCATATACAATAGGAAAAGTGGTGCTTATTTCTTATGTTCTCTCAGACTGGAAATAAAGTTCAAGAAAATAACCTACCACTTGTGTTGATTGACTAATTGATTAATTTTTTTTAATTGCTTCAGGCTCATCAAAGGTACAAAGAATTAGGCTATCTTGTTTGCATTTGGTAGGTGAAGTCCCTCTTATAATTGTGTCCCACCCTAAGAATGAAGAAGCAAGAATCCAATGTACTTGTGTTGATTTATGTTGTAACTCATTTCACCTTGGGAAAGTTTATTTTGGCATTCAGAATGATAGACCTCCAATAATGTATAAACAATTCTTGTAATTTATCAAGTTTTAAATAATGTCTCGTAGTCTCTTCCCAAGAAACATACTGATTCATCTTTGTGTAATCAATATAAGGTTGCCTGACAAATAGTAGGATACTAATATGGTTAGCTGAAAAAGTGAAATCAAAAAATTGGACAAATTTTGAGAAAATAATTACATGTAACAAAACTGGAAAAATAGTAGAGTTCTGAGATTTTAAAAAAACCCTCAATTTTCATTAATTTAAAATTGAAGCTGGGAACTGTGGCTTATGCCTCTATTCCTAGCACTCTGGGAGGCGGAGATGGGTGGATTGCTTGAACTCAAGAGTTCAAGACCTTTCTGAACAAGAGCAAGACCCCATCTCTACTAAAAATAGAAAAACTGAGGCAAGAGGATTGCTAGAGCCTGAGAGTCAGAGGTTACTGCAATGATGCCAAAGCACTCTAGCCTCTACCAAGGGCAACAGCTTGAGACTCTGTTTCGGGAAAAAAAAAAAAAAAAAGTTAAATTCCTTTAAAAGCACATTTCCTAGGAGGCTGTTTTGAATGATATTAACAAGTTTCAATTTTTTTTTCCTTCAGCATCATAAGACTCAAGGACTCATTTAGAAGTACCATATCCTCTTGCTTCAGTTATCTGCAGATTAAAATTACATACTGTGAACTAAAATAAAATCTTAAGGCCCCACTAAGTGGCCAACAGGATCCCTAAACCTGAGTCCGTAGCCATGAGAAGGGAGATGGGAGGAGCTGACCATGTCCCTCCCCTTTTAGGGATGTCGTTTGTGACTAACAGGCTGAAGGCTAAGCAAGACCCACCTGCAGGTCCTCAATATGCAAACAAACTACTTGAGTCTGTCTGGTACTTTCTTTCCAACTAACAGACCCTTAAGTTTTCCTTTTCACTGACTGACTAGCCTGACTCTTTCAGCCAATGGTCGGCTAAAGAATCTTACAAGCCACCTATCACCTGTAAGTGCCCCTGACTCTACATGTCCCACCTTTGGGGGCCAATCCAATATGTGTTTCCTACCTCTTGATTAGTGACCTCACCTGAAACTCCTGTTCCCCTAAAATGTATAAAACCAAACTGTCCCACCACCACTTTGAGTCCACTTGTTCAAGGCTTCTTGGGTGTAGCTGTGGGTCAAGGTCCTCAGCTTTGGCTCAGAATAAACCTCCTTAAACTGTTTTACTGAGTATGGCTTCTTTTCCATGAACAAGATGTTATCTGTGTTCATAATAGCTTTCACAAAGTATAATATTTTTCAGTAATTTGAGGAGTGATGTCTTACTAAAATAGATTTTTTTTCCTCTCAACAGTCTTTATAAGGACTATTTAAATCATCATTTACCATAGTTGCAATTTTTACCAAAATCTAAATGTAAATACACCTTGTAACAAAATATTTCTCTGTGATACAGGACGTCCATTCCTTCTTAACATTTTTAAATAAGGAAGAAATGCTGACCTTTATCTGGGCTTTTACATAGCAATGGGCCCCTGTTAGGAATCTTAGAACAAAAGATAATAGGTGGTTCTGTTTGCATTAATACATTTACTTTCTCTTAGAAAATTTATGAAAAGAAACTGTTGAATTTTCAGCTACCATGTCCATCGAATACCAGTGTTGAACTATTTTTTTTAAAAATTGACATTTTTTTGCTAGAATTGCTATATTCTTCAGACATATGATTCTTAAAAATCTATAAACTTACCTGACTTGAAGAGTGCTATTAATTCTCCCAGGGTATTCCTGGCCCAAGAGCAGTAAAAAATATTATGTACAACATAGAAAGTCATGTATTTAACATAGATCACAAAAACTAAAAGTTTACAAACCCAGCTGATAGAGACTCTGGGAAGTTTTAAACACATTTATCAGCATAGGCAACACAAAATGTAATCACACTAACATTTGAACCCTCATCTTATTGTGACCAATTAGAAAGCCGGGCCAGACACGGTGGCCCAGGACATCATCCCAAAACACTGGGAGGCGGCAAGATTCCTGAAGGCCAGAATTGGAGAGCCTGAGCAACAAAGGGAGACCCTGTCTCTACAAATCATTAATAATAATAATGATGGTAATAACAAATCAGACTTTATGAGAAAATCAACCATTACTATGGTTCCTTGGGGGAAAAAAGCCATGTCAAAAGACAACATTAATAAAATTAAAAAAAAAAAAAACTCTCTGATACCATTATAAAGCCATGGCAGTCCAACAGAACAAAAGGGTCTTTCAAGTTAGTGGCCTCAGTTTTGTCTCAGTTATGAACAGATTATGTTGGTAAAATTTGCCGACCTGGAATTTGGTATTTTTTTCATATTATTTTTAAAAACATCACTTTAATCAGATTGCTGTGAATTTTCAAAATAATTTAAACAGTGTATTGGAAGCATTTAATCTTGACATCCCAGAATAAGCACCTGTTTCCATTGAGTCCCACCTTTGATTTTACACTTACAGATCATTTGTAAATTTTAAGTTTATTTTGAATACTTTAACCTTTGGGTAACTTTTTCTTATAAGTTTGGAACATTAATCAAAATGACATCAGTGGTAAAAAGTACAAAGAAAAATTACATTTGGATTTGGACATCTGAATTCATGAATCAAGATAAGATCGAGATGGATGGATTACGGCAGCTGACCTCTGAGGCGCCTACATCTATTACTGTCGCTACACACTTTTACAAGTACAGGCAAGGATTGTCCAGACTCCCAAAAGATCTATACCTGAAACCAAGTAGGCAGATTCAACTGTAGGTATCACAGTGATTTTCCACTGTTTTTTATAAATGCTCTTACTTCATGTGATAAATTTTAAATTTGGGTGAGATGAGTGCTATTTTTTTTTTCTAAGCTATTATACCTTAAGCCTTGTTAGAGAGAGTATTAACACATGAGGAAATAACCAAGATCTGTCCATCGGCTCATACATCTCTTTTTTGATATGTTTGTCCATTTGTAGAAGGCATATACCTTGGAGCACGGTGAAGGCCATCACAGGCCTTGTCATTGGGTAAAGACTATAGCACAGACACAGGCCATTGAGATGTTCCAAGAACCTCTCTTTGGTGATAGCTGGGGCACAGAGGCACGGAGCTCTGCTTCTTCTCTCATTTGGGACCTTAAAAGTCAACACATCCTCTCCTGCAGACTCTTCCAAACAAGGCGTTGCTTCACTCTGCTTTAGCCACTGTAAGTAAAGCCGTTCTCCTTAAGGAAATGGGAAGGAAGCAGGAACCTTCCCCACCCCCAACCTGCAGCTCTCCTTCATGCACCTTTCAACCACTGGTTCCTCTTTTAGAAACAAACCAAAGAAAGTGTCATCCCAGTGATTCATGCTCCGACCTGACTCTGTTTCAGATTCCAAAGCATAGGTTGTACTGAGGAACTGCAACTTCCCACAGTTTAGACAATAGTTATGTGTGATGGCAAGAGATAGAGCCTGTATTTCTCAGAATGCTCAAAATGGCGTGACTGTAAGTCCGTTAATTTTCCTGTTTCCCGGGTCTGTTGCCACTTTGGTGAATTGATTGACCAAGTGCCAATGAGTGTCATTTTTATTGTGTGTTGTAGATTTTTAAATTTGACCTTCTTTGTCAAAGATTTCCTTTGTTGAATTATTAATTTGGTAAATGAGATAATGGCTTGGACATATGTTCCAAACCTTTTTGCATTGTATTCTTAAAATTTTCTTGAAGTCAAGTTTTAAAAAAATTAATTACAGAACAATTTCAAAAGATCTGTGTAAAACCTTGCACCAAATTGCTAATTTTGCCTTTCACTCAAGCAACTATCAACTTAGGTTTAAAACAAATTTTTGTTATCTCCTTCATCGTAAATTATAATCAGATAATATTTTATACAAAATCTTGATATATTGTTCAGTGTAGATATTTGGATTGCTTTAGATTTTTAAAAATTGCAATAATATATCATTTACCTTAATTACTGATTTTTTTAATGTCTCTTAAAATTTCATATTCAAGGGGACTAGCTCATTCATTTCACCCTCTTAATGGCTCTGTGGTAAACAGCTCCTTCTGGTGCAGAAACAATTGGTTCGAATTTGAAAATATAGAACCTTGATTACTGCCAGACTATTGCTTGACATAGACTGCAGGTGGTATATAAATCAGTATTTGAGGAAACCTAGGATTAAATAAGAATGAGTAGAGTAATTGGCAATTAATTAACATCAGTGATAAGATGAAGTAGCAACTATCTTTGCATAGAATCCCAGGGTTATTAAGAACACTGCTGTTTGTTTGTTTGTGTACTTCTAATCTAAGTACCCTTGAGTAAGGCCCTATACCCTCCTTTCCATTGCTTTAATGGCTTGTCATATGCCACTGGTATGATTACCCATATCTGCTATTGTTTACTCATAAATCTTTCATTGATTATCTTCAACGATTGCTGTATTTATCTGATGTACTTTTTACTATCTGTACTATATTATTTATGATTATGCTATAGCTTTTATACCTCAAATTTGACTAAGAAAATATATTTATTAGAATTGAAAGTAATGCTAGATATTTTTCTGTTGAATATTATTTCTTTCACCAAATTCTCACAATTCAGCAATTATATTTCCAGTGTTTTACCCAAGTTTCCTCCCATGAATCTCCAAGCATCATCATTGGGTGACAGATAATCTTTTGCTGATATCAGTTCTTCTTTGAGTACCTAAAACGTCTTCTTCTCACTTAGCTTTTTAATAGGGATGCCAAATAAAACTGCTTTTAATTAAAATAGCATAATTCCTGTATGCAAAAGCAATACGTGTTTAACTTAGAGAAAAAATGAATGTGCATAAAGGTAAACAGAGAGAAACTCCACTTATATAACATCTGAAACTAGAGAAGAATGTTTAGTGTTCTTTTCATCCTTTGTTTTCCAAAAAAGGGGTAGTAATTCCATATTTCCAGTGAATTCATTATTTTCCTAACAACTTATAAATATTCAAGGTGACGTAATCATTTTCCCAATGCCTCATAAATATATTACATAATAAATCCGTTATTACTATTGGTTTTACCAATTTATTATCATTTATTTCATATATAATTATATTTCATTATTTTTTGAAATAATGTAGCAAGAGCTAAACTTTTGTAGCTTCTGCTATATTTTTCCTAGGAAAAGTTCTTAGAAGTTCAAGGTTGAATACTAGCATATGCTCACTTTTAAACCTTTTCATAAAAAATTCCAAATGGCTCTGTTACTTTTTTTATACGCAGAACCATTTTGATTTAATTAAGTCTCCTTGATTTATTTTGTCCTAATTACCCCTGGGGTCTCACTATTCACAAACCATACATCTGATAAAGGACTAATATCCAGAATCTACAAAGAACTCAAGCAAATCATTAAAAAAGTAATAAACAACCCCGTTAGAAAACGGGAAGAAGACATAAACTGAAACTTTTCAAAAGAAAATGGTCAAATGGAGAACAAACGTATGACAGGAATGCTGGGGGTCCCTAATCATCGGGAAAACTCAGATTAAATCCCAAATGAGATATCACCTCATTCCCATCAAAATGACTTTTATTAAATGTCCAAAAATAACAGAACAACAGACTTTGGTCTGGCTGTAGAGTGAAAGGAACACTTATACATTGTTGGTAGGACAGCAAGTCAGTCCAACTCTACAGGAAACACTGTGGAGATTTCCTGAGGAACTGACAGTGGACCTGCCATGGGGCCCAGCAATCCCGCTACTGGAAATTACCCAAAGGAAAAGACGTCATTCTTCCAAAGAGACACCCATCTTTAGACACACCTAATGTTATTGTAGTACAATTCATAGTTGCAAAGATGTGGTGTCAACACAAGTGTCCATCAATTTATGAATGGATTAACAAACTATGGTGTATGTGTGTGTGTGTGTGTACAGTCTGTATGTATACATGTATGTGTGTGTATGTGTATATATATGCAGACACATACCATATGCTGTGTATATATGGAGTATATATATGTGGATATGTGGAGTGTTACTTAGGTACAAAAGAAATGAATTAGTGTCTTTTGCAGCAATATAGAAAACCTGAGACCATTATCCTAAGTAAAGCATCTCAAGAATGGAAAAACAAACACCACATGTTCTCTCTCATAATTTGTAGCTAACTGATGGGCACACATGACACAGAAAAATGTAAAAATCCTTGAAAATCACAGAGGAGAGAGTAGTCAGAAAGTGAGGGGTTCAAACCTACCTCATGGGTACAATGGACACTATTTAGGTGATGAGTACACTTATGTCCCTGACGAAAGTGTTATAAAGCTATTCATGTAAAAATAATAATAGTAAGCCTTTGGTACCTTAATATTTTCATATTGTTTTTATAAAATTTTGATTAATTCATACAATTTCCACTAAGAAGTAGCCTTATCCTAAATATTTAGTAGAAAATAATTATTATCTTCTTGTATTTTTTTTTCAATTTGATAGGTGAAATAGTGTATCTAAGGATTGTTCTATTCATACCTGATGACTTAGTAAACTGATTTTGTTTTATATGATTAGTGACCATTTCTATGACTTTATTAAAAGATGCTTTTTCAGGTACTTTGTTCAAGTCCCTGTTAGAAGTATCATGTTTTCTTGTTAGTTTTAAAAGCTTTAATGAATTAATTATATGAGTCCCTTTCTATCATATGTTGAAATACATTTTCAAGTTTTATTTTACCATTTTCTTTTTCATGTTAGTGTCATTCTTTATACTAATTTCCATCTCTTCAATAAATCCTATACTAGGGTATTTTCTTTGGTTTCTGATTTCAGGTCTTATGCTTTTAAGAAAAGTCTTACAAACTTCAGAAGTGTTTATATACATATGAAAGTCATTTGTTTCTGATTTTATATTCAATCTCTTATTACTTCACTGATGTTTTGAAATGGAGCACTGACTTTATTTTAATTTAAAATTTTTTAGTCTATTGCAAAAAATATTTGCATCGACACTTAGACTTTGTCACCATGTCCTAAATTCTTGTGAAGGTCTAGAGGCAAAGTGGAAAAAAGCTTAGGCTCAGGGGTACAGTTAGGTTCAAATCCTGGAACTTCTGCTTACGTGATACATGACGTAGGACACAGATTCTGTAATTCTCAATTTTTCATGTATAAAACTGCAAAAGTAATAATATATGTATTTAATGGTGTTGAAAATATCAGTAGAAACAGTATGCCTGAGGTTTTTTAACACTGTTTCGATGTCCTGTATATCGTCAAGGAGTTTCTGTTCTTAACATGATCATTCATATTAATATTGATATACATTTCATTATAGTGTATACATAAATAACTCTAATGGATTCACTTTCCTGAATATGCATATCATCATGCTTAATTAATAAATTTTATTTTATTTTGGGGTAGTTTATGTTTTTAGCAAAACTGAGCAGAAATTACAGAGTTCCCATCCATGCCTTGTGTCCACACATACAACTTCTCCCCTTGACATCCAAACTGTAGCTACAATCCACGAAAGCACATTAACTATCATTATCCCCTAGTCTGAAGTTGACATTAGGTTTCCACTCATTTCCATTAGATTTATTTATAACAATCATAGTAAAGGTTTTTTAAAATTCCATTGAGGACTATAGATCTGTAGGAGGCAATGGGAGCCCCGATGTGGACCAGCCGTGTGAACAAGTCTGTATTTCTCGCTCAGACCTCAATTTTGAGATAACTGTTCATTTTATGTAACATCCTTTTAAAGTAATGGTAATTTTGCTCATGTGAGTTGTTAATAATGACATTAAAGGAAGAAAGTTCCTGTTACAAAAGGTAACTGGACTGAAATTCGTAGCTTAAGTAACAGCTACCATTTTGATCACACTATGGATTTTTTCAACAGTCCTACCTATGTGAGCTTTGATGGCTTAAAAATATTATGAAGTGCAACATTCCAAGACATTCTGTCTTCCTTCTTGCATTGCCATCTCTTTGAGATGGAGGAGTAGACGGCAATAAGTTCTGGGGTCGTTCTGGTGTGGCCAAATCCCTTCTAACCACCCCAGGATCTCTCTCCCTCTTCCCTTTGCTTCCACTAATCAACACATGGCCTAAGGAGCATGTCACTGTCTCTGCCTGCTCGGATTCTTCTCACTGGTCACTGTCACAGGACACAGTAAGCAGCCACGTCCAGGGGGTGAGGCAGACAGTATCCCGCTGCCTCTCACTGACTTTTCCTTGACATTCCACCTTAGGGGAACCGTCCTCAATCTCTACAGAACAGCAAGAAAAGGTGAAAAACTGTTTTTCTTCCTAACTCGCTTTTATAATTCCCTTGGATCACAAAACTATGGATTTCTAAAGCGTCATCCAGGGAAGAGATTTTCTGTATCAAAGAGCAACCGAAACATGAATATGCCACACACGGTGTATTTCAATGTCAGGGTAGTTGCCAAGCAACCGAGAAGCATCAGAGACACGTGGTGTTTACAAACCTCCAGTGACTCCAGCAGAAGTTTACTGTTACTGCGTGGAAGGTTTGTGCCTTATTTTCGGGGAAGCAGCCACAGCAGCGGGGGATAGTCCACATCAGGAAGTAGGACGGATGTGTGCTCTTTGGGATAAAGTAATAGGACTAATGTATGGAAATAAACACCTCATTAATAAAGTAACTATTCAGAATCTGAAACAATCTACCACAAAAGAGACATACCTCTTCTTCCATGTGCATCTTGGGTCCTGGACCTGTCCAAACCCTGAATAAGATTTTGAATTAGGCAGATGAGAGAAAAAAGTTTACCGAGTGAAAATTATTGACATGATTAAAGTTCTTAAGCTACATGTTTCTAGATGAAAATGACAGTATTTATATGTGTCTCATACAAGAGGTCCTGCTAGGAAGTAAAGCATGCTTTCTGGGATGCATAATTCAATTAATGGATTTGGATAGAATTTGAACATCACTCTAGTCCTCCTGTGCCAAGGAGGAACATTATCTAGATAATTGAGGCAGGAGAATGGAGAGCCCCAGCCTGAGGGGGGTGGTAGAAAGCCAGGATCTAGGAATAGCCCCGACAACCAGGATGATCCCGGAGGCCTGACTAGGAGAAGTGAAGCTTCTTCGAGACAATTAAAAATGCTTTGTCTAAAGTCTATAAGATACGAAAATGTGTGGCCTCAGGATGTTCTGTAGCTGTTGATGAAGTTGTTAAAGGGCAAGCTTCTTACTGGGTCATGGTGGTTAGAGAGGAAAGAACAGTCCCGGAAATGGAGAAACAAGGAGGCCAGAATACAGCAGAGGCTGAGTCCTAATGTAATAACAAACTGCCATAGAGAAAGCTCTCCCAGCAGGCTGTGGCTACTGAGTGGCTCTGCGTGCATGTCTTCCGGGGTAAGCTCATTCTGGGAGCTTCCCTGATGGACGGCCTCCAGCTGCCAGCGGAAGGCCAGACTCCTCCCAGCCCAGGACTGAGCACAGCACTGGTCCAGTCTCCCCAACATGGGCTCTGCCCACAGGCAGCCTCTGCTCAGGTGTTCCCCAAAGGCCAGGCTGACTTTCCAAGTGCTGTGCTGTGGTCCGAAGCTCACTGTGTCCCAACTCTTCCCTCCATCTTTCTTTCTTCTATTATTCGTACACATTTAATTTTTAATGGGGTTATTTCTTTTGACATTGGTGTTGAGTTCCTTGCAAATTCTGGATGTCAGTCTCCTGTCTGATGCAAAATTTGTAACTATACCCTCCCATTCTACAAGCGGTATATATACTTTGTTGATTATTTTTCTTGCTGTGTATAATCAGAGAGTGGTTTTTATGCCACTCTTCCCGCCTAAGATAAGAGAAGCTATCCAAAAGTACTCCCCAGACTGCCAGACTCGGCAAAAGAGATTATCCTTACATAGATAGTAAGATTCGTAGACAGCGGGTTGCAGGGCGGGAGGCCAGGAAGACCAATGATGCTATACTTGTCTTTCCCCTTTGTCCACACACACCAATCAAAGGGACATTTTGTTCCCTTTTTATCTTCTTGATGTTTGGCATTGAATTGTTAATTATCTTAACAATTGAAACACATAGATAGCTTAGGCAATATTAAATATATCATTTTCTTACTATTCAGTTATTCCCATAAACACAACTCCCAGGGTAGAAATCCCACCAGATTGCACTTTCTTCTTATACTTCAAATGTATTTTTGTAAAACATTCCAAGCATCAATGCATTTCCCAAGGTCTACTGCTGGGTTTTACACACTGTTACTTTGTTATACATGTATGGAATTGATGAGGGAATATTTTTCTCTCTTTCTTCAGTGTGTTGAACATGCTCCTTTTGAAATACCCTTTGCAAACATTCCAACCGGATGCTTTTATTAAAATGTGAACTATGTGATAGGATCCTATTCAAAGTTCAAAAGCAAATGTATATTTGTAAGTAATGGAATAGAGATGTTTTTGTATTCCATCATTCCTATTTGGAAGAGCACTATATGATTTTAGGAGAAAAATGTGAAAAATGTTCACCAGTTTGATGTAATTATCTAAGAAGAAACCACAAGCCCCTCTGTTCGGTTGTGTACCAGGATGGATTTCAGGATGGAAGTGAGAGGCTTCTGGACAGAAATGTCCCTAAATAACAAAGAACCTGAAGTTTTATTTAGGTGGGACCTGAGGGCAGAGCTAAGAATATGCAAAAAGGGCTGCACGTTGGGAATAACGCAGGAAGACAGACAGAAAGTCTTGGTAGCTTTGCGAGCTACCAAATGCCAGGAGATCTTGGAGACGTTAATATTTAACAGGATTTCTTACGTATGTGATGTGAAAAGTATGTCATAAAAAGAAGCTCATCCAAATCTCCTTCAAAGTGGCCGGTAACATAAAATCTTCTTTGCCAAAATAATTTTAGTCAGAGTGTTACTTCTAGGATAATATTAATTCACGTTAGGCCCTTTTTTTTTCCATGTATAGACTGAGTTACATAATCTCATATAATAGAAGGTCATTTAAAAGATAAGAAGGAGGAAGAGCAGCATTTTAGGAAATCTGTGAGAGTGCCGAACACTCGGCTTCACAAAATCTAATAAATATGCCAATCAGGAATCAAGGACCAACGCAATTCTAGAACTTTCTTTTCTGATATCTGGTCTCTCTTCTCCTTGCCGCTTCTTGTGCTGCTGCTGCAGTAGCTCCTCCTCCTCCTCCTTCCCTCCCTCCATCTCTCCTTCTCTCTCTCTCACACATACACATTAACATACATACACATAAATAATACTTCAAAATTGTTTAGTCTCTACATTTTTTTGCATTTTCTTCCTTCTTTTCTCTGCCACCAGTTGCTCTGAACTTTCTCTGTATTTCTCATTTTACATTTTTGAAACTAATTGTCTTATCTTATTTGCTACCATGCTATCATCATATTATGCAAATATATATTCACTGTCCACTATAAAATGTCTCAGTTTTTGTTTTAAACTAAAATGACTCTTGGGTAGATAGGAAGATGTAGCCCTCTAAAGAAAATGTAGCGACAGTCTGATTCCCATGATTCCTTGCTGTGATCATGCTACTCCATCCTGGGTGAAACAGTCTTAACTTTCAACAATTTTAACAATTAAAGGCATTGTTGACAGCAATGTCTTTACAAATCTCTGCATATGTTTATACCTTACATTCTATTACTAATGTGCATAATTAGATCTGATAAGCTGATCTCCACCTTAGTTCACCCAGGGTGCCTGTTCTGCACCCCTCCTGGGTGAAGGGTTCCACTGCAACTTGGATTTTACCTGAGGCGTGAAAACAATGTAGGCTTATTGTAGTTACCCTTCTATTAACCTGGAATAAAAATAAAAAGTTGTAAGAAAAGCATAACAAATACAGTACAACAATACGCAAATACGTTAGAGGAGAAGCATTCTAAAATGTCTTGACAAAAATTCCTTTGCCAAAATAATTGAACTGCTCCTCCCAATAGAGCCTGTGAATTCAGTATTAGATGAGTTGCTAAATATGACCAGATATTTCATATGTATGTTAATACAGAATAACAACATATCCCAAAAAGATATTAACAGTAAGCCTGACTTTTTGGAAACAAATGTAATAAAATTCGATGGTTTTGTTTGGATTTTCTTCTATGAAATGAATCTGCTTGGCTGTCAGTGAGAACAATGTTCGCAAGTGTTTGCAGGCCACACGGCTGAGCCTCTTCTTGTTCCATTTTAAAGTAAGAAGCCTGCTCCTTGTCACCTTCACTTTGACATTTTACAGGAACTGGAAACATAAGTCAGGGAGAGACACATGTTACACATTGTTTTTTCCCCCTAGCTGACCACCAGTAATCTTAAATGTCAACAGTGTCAGATTTCAATTTTGTTGTTCACTGAATCGCCGTGCTGCGGATTGAAAACCTGATCTCCACAGCTTTTACCTTCCTAAATGTTTCCTGTGTGATGATTAAAAGAAAAAAAAAATAAAACCCTTGACTTGCTTGACAGCTGGCTTTATTTTACCCCATTTATAGGTAGTACTTTAAACTTCTCATTGAATCGGGTGAATGGAGGGAGCAATCACCTGTATGGTACAATCTGTATGATCTGAAAGGCAATCAGCTCTCCACATTGGCCACTGGTATTTACACAGTACTTTTTCTTTTTTTCTGGTAAGGTGCTCATTATGTAAAATATACCTTATGAGACCTGGATCGGTTTCAAATATAAAGGATGTAAATGTCTGTTCTAAAGAATCTTAATTTACTGTGTCTATCAAAAAATTATAAAAATACATTCCCCCAAACTTAGTTTTACTGTGAGAGCTTATTTCAATTTATTAGTTCATAGATCAAAATACAAGATGTCTTTTTTATGCATTTAATGTGCAAGCTTTATCTTAATCATATATCCCATCAAATCTTTCCTAACGCTAACAGCACTATCTCTACAAATCTCTATGCATGTTTATACCTTACATTCGATTACTTCCATAATTAGATGTAATGTGACATCATGTTTGTTGATTCCTTGAACCAAGGATAGGAAATTTTCTAGACAGACATGACTATGACCCAACCCTCTACCCAGATATGTTGCCTCTAATCTGTCGCAGGACCACCAGATAGCAGTAGAACCCTGAAAGAGAGTGCTCCACAGAAATCCTGAAAGGTAGGAAATACAGACTGATTTATAAAACAGAACTCTTGTATTGAAAAGAGTTTGTGATAGGAACTGATAGGTTAATAAATCTGGGAGCCAGATTTACCTTACATACACAGTAGCAGGTGTTAAAATAGAAAAATATTCTGAAGGTGTTTTCAGTCATTTGAATATTCACATATATGTATTGAACACCTAATGGGGTTTCAGGCACTTCTCTAAGGGGGGGAGAATGCAAGGCAGAGATGGCTGCTTTCCTCCGAGAGCTTTTCACCGTGTGTGTGCATGTGTGTGAGCCGGGGGTGGGGCTATGCAGGTGTGTGTATGAGGGGCATTCACTTACGATGATTGTTCAAGTAATTACTAATTGTAATTAACACTGCAAAAGAAATGTGTAGAGTACTTGATGAAGCATCGCAGTGAGGGGCTCTCTTCTCAGAGAGTGATATTTAATCTGAAGCCTGATAGAAGAAGAAAAAGGACCAGATAAAGGGTGACAATGGCATATCCCAGCAAAAGTGTTCCTTGGACCAGGGAGCAACAGGCCCTGTACTCAAAATTAAGTTAGTGTTTAGTAATAGAACCACTTGCTTGCTTTCATTATTGATGACTCCTAACTAATCTCCACCATGAGAAAGTCTTTTACAAAGGAGACGAAGACCTTTTGTCTGTTTTAAAACAAATTTTGTTGTGTGATCCCTGCCCTTTTGCGTTACGTTGTATAATAGCAATGTAAGGAAATAAACTTTTGGAATTGTTGAAAAAGAAAACAAAAACAAAGGAAAAGCAGTTTCACAACTGAAAAGTATAAATAAAAATGACTTTTTTCAGCAGTGGAGGTTGTGTTCCTATTGCCCCCAACCCCTTAGAGACCGGTTCTTCCGTTACCAGTGGTTTCAAAGTCCACACGTGCCATTTTTTGAATCCCACCAAGTGTGAGATATTCCTCATCATTTAAAACAGCCATCTCTATCAGCCACTGAGAGATTACTACTCCACCTGATACGTAACACACAAACTATAGCAATCACCATTCACAGGCTGCTCATTAAATTAAAATGTTCCCTTTCCTATGTGAGAACGTACTCGCCATCACGCACATCTATGAGTGGATATCTTTCTAGAGCCAGAGCTATGGCTCTCCACATCGAAACCCCCTTATCTTTTGCACTGTAGTGATCAAACATTGATTGATAACTTGATATGGGCGTGTTGTGGGTTTGCACTAAAATACCAAAAGCAGCTTCAATTGCAGAATGTCCCATTGGGGGTTAAAAATAAAACTCTAGACAGTGCTGTACTGCTAGATAACACCACCAAAATCAGGAAATTTAAACAGCAATAAAATTAAAGTTAAAAAAATAAGAAAAACAAATGTTAATTTATGAGACAGAAGTTTTTACACTGAGAATAAAATGAATCACAAAAAAGTAATTATGAGTTGAATAATGTAGTCATTACTTTGTCACCTATGTGCCTAAGTGTCCATGACATTAGCATCCAAAAAGTTAATTTATCAGCATTTTTCATGCTACACTGCAATTCTGTGAGCCCTTAGAGAGATCAAAGTGACAGTAATATAATCAGATTTAGGAACTATCTCACAGAGCATCTGAGGGTACACATACATGTACCCGAGATGTGCTGTTTATCTCAAGTTGCATAGCAATATTTTCATTATGGAGAAAAACACTGTGTGTATACAAGTATGTGCACATATATATTTTTCCCTAGCTAACCAATCTCTATGTTAATCAAATTAGACATTTTTATTCCCATACTATTTATGAAGAAAACACTGCCTATTAGCTAACAAAAGAGAAAAAAAATGGACTAGTGGCATCAATTGCCCAAATTTTTTATGTTCCTGTTTCAGGTTTTAAGTTCTTAAAAAGATGCTAGGAACACCTCTGAGACCAAGACTTTGGGGGTCATTCAAAATGAAATAACATACTCATTAGTGCTCATATTTTCATATAGACAAAGTGTTCCTGGTGGCAAATGCCACTCTATCACCAGAGTTCCGTCTCACGTTGGCATCATCCCCTCTCACCCCTGCCAATGCCTTTCAGAAGCACAGGTTAATCCTCACTGTTCAGTCTGATATTGAGGACACGTGTTTGTTTTTTCGTTCAGGCAATTCTTCACTTACAAAGATGGTCTCCAATTCCATCCAGGTTATTACAAAAGATACTGGATTGGTAAATTCCCACCCAACAGGTACAGTGCATGGTGTATTTCACACTTTCTGGGTGAAGGGCACCCCCATAACCTTGACGTAAAATATGCAAAGACAAATTACATAAATAAAACATCTGTACCCTCCGTCGCATTCTGAAATTAAAAAAAATACTCATTATTAAATAGTTTTACATAAACAGAATGTATCAGTCCCCATTGATTTATTTATCCCTAAAATCCTCATGTTAGAAACCAGACACAAATTAGCTCAACAGTGTATCCTACACAGAGAGATAAAGTTTAATAACACGGAGAACAAAACAATTTGTGATTAGCTTCTGAATAATTTGTACCAATTTATATATTATCTGTCAAAATAATTAAAGCTCAGATGTGGATTCCAATTGGTTCCCTTTTTGGGATTTACTGTGTTAAGACAGAACAAAGTGAACTTGAAGACCTTCCCAGTGAGTCATTTATGAAGTTTGGGTTAAAAGCAATTTAAAAATAATTAGGTCAACTTAGAGAATATGTAGTGGGAAAATAGGAGGAAACAGTATTGACTGGAATTATGGTGAAAGCAATGCAGTGCTAAAAAGACCATGCTGACCAGGCAGGGCAGAGGGAGGCCAGGGATGAAATTCTAGATTTACAGAATAATAGATAATTAATTACTTGAGAAGGCCACCACCCAAAGAAATCAGTGCTGTTTCTTGAATCACAGAACTGATAGTATAAATTTCAGAAAGACAAACTGATTAGCTTTTTTACCAAAAGTAAAAGCAATGTGAAAAGGAAGTCATGAACTAAAAACCAAGGTGTTGATAAACCGAGTGAGAATGAAAAATTTAAGAAACACGGTGCCTAACCAAAGTCAATGCCGTGACTCTGTGCTATGTGAATGCCAAATTAGTAAAATTCTTTCAAATAGCTGTATCCTGAACCTGAAGGGTTTAACCTGTATATTTAACCATGTCTCTTTTGTAAATCTTTTAAATTTAAGTTATAAATTTTAAAAAGATTGTAAGGTAGGAATAAAGAAAGCTATTTCTTCATAAATCTTTTTCTTTTTAAAAAATATCTAACACCTCATATTAGATGAAATTCCTCAGACATTATTCAAATTCTCAAATACCAGAATTCAAGGATCTATGCCCCACTGTAAACAAAAACTGTGAGGGTTTTGAGGTGTTACCCTACTTGGAAGGTAACAGAGAAGCCTGCCACAGTTCCAGGGATGTTGGCAGAAGACACGAGCAGGCGGGATCATGGACAGAGGCTTGTTTAACACTCACAATAATGGTAGTCGCTGGGATATCAGCGTTTGTACTGTTTCCCTGAGTCTAGGTTCTGACAGTGTGAAACCAATAAATTCACATGGTGCCTGCACCACAGTGAGTTGTGTCCTGAGAACTCCGACTTTGGAGAACCCTACCTTACATATTCCTCAGGCAACTTGCCTGACTTCTGCCCTGGAGGGAACCAGTATCTGTATTACACAGGACAGCAAAGAATCCCACTTTCTACTCTAGAGGGAAATGCCGTCTCTAATCTCTGGGCTGTTTGCTATACAGACATGATGTGAATGGTGGTCCAGAACAAAGCCAGACGGTGCCCCTTCTTGAAAACATTCAGAAACTCAGGACACCCATGCAGAATGCCCTCCAGCATCTATTCCTAAAACCTCTCCAGTCTCCAAGTGTGACCTTCCTTTCTCCTCGTCACGTAGCATCCAGCACACATGGATGCACCACAGAGTCCCCACCATCAAGTGAGTCTTACATGGCAGCGAAATTGTCAGTTTGTAAGATGTCCAACAAAAACTATGGGAGGTCGTCAGTGGGACTGAGCTGCTACATTAGGCCCTAATGGACCACACCAAACCCAAATGGGTCACTCGTGCTAAACGCCACAGAGTCAAACTGAAACTTTAAAAATTATAGTCCACCTGGGTTCGTAGCCTAAGGAAGTCCCTTCTGCTTCTACTCATAAAAAAGTGACCTCGTGTTCACCAGTTTTTTTTTCACCCTTATTGTTCTCTTCTCTTGTTTCCTCCTTATAAAAGCCCCAGTTCTGCTATTGCCCAGGGAACTCTCATTTTATTTTATAGAATGAAGGCTGCCTTGATTCATGAATTGTAAATAAAAGCCAATTACATCTATAACTAAATTTCTTATAATTTTGTATTTTTACATTGGTTAAAAACAACTATCACAACCACTGCAACTATCACTCAGATCTATCACTCATTTTTTTAAGCAAAAATCTTGATGGAGACCCAGTAAATATTTCTTTATTAAGAATGAATGATAGGTTAGTTAATATTTGACACAAAAAGAAAAGAAGAAACAAAAAGATAGGAAAAGAAAAGAGAATGCCTGCATAAACTTGTGTTATCCCCAGGGGAAGAACATAATTTTTTCAAAAGAGATCTGGGTTACTAACAAGAAATTTGAAATAAAAATTGTGGTTGCTTTCATAAAAGTAACTTTTGTAAATACTCTTCAGTAATAAAAGATTAACCAACACTTTGAATCTCTTTTGATTACAAATATATTAGCAAGGACCATGTTCAAAGATGCAAAAAGTCTTCAAAGACAAAGTTCAACTTCAAAGAATCACAATGTACTCATAAAGGAGGACTTTTTAAAGAATTTTTCAAGTTTTGAGTCTTTCTAATATAAAATCCAACATTTAAAGTTGGCCAATGAAAAAGACAAGACCCCTCAAAAGAATACTGCTTCTAAATGCCCCATAAGGAAAGTAGGATATTTCTGCAACATTTATGACATAAAATAAATTTTGAAAGATATCAAAAAAATTGATGAAGATCATTAACATCATTTACTTACTTCTACCTTTTACTTTTTGAATTCCACAACAGAAATAGCAAAGTTGCTAACAACCAAAACCTCAGTACTGTAAGGCTTTGTTAGTGGCAGCCAACGTCCCAGAAAATCCCAGAGTTACAGCATATGCCCCACGGTACAAGAGCAATCAGGGCTACATGTTTATAAATGAAAATTGCCGGGAGCATATTTGTCCAATTTTGAAGACAAATTAATTTCGTTTTTCACGGTTTTACAGATCCATCCCTGCAATACTTTACTTCCTTTTCAAGAGCACTTGTCTGAGTATTGCAATCATTAGATCCAGAGGTAGAGCTTTGGGCTTAGGGGATGGTTATTTTCAACTGTGAATTGTTATTGGAATATTTAAAAATTGAGCGTAATAATTTACATGCTTATTATAAAATGACATTCTTTTATGGAAAATACAGAAAATGGAGCAGAGTTGATTTTTAAACATGCCCGTGGGAATGTGTAGGAGGAGCTAGACAGGACATCACTGATGTGCTGGTGACAAGCTCTGCGCCTCCACTTCACAGCGCAACCCGTAGGCTCTGTGCCTCTGCCTCACAGCGCCATCTTCAGGTTGTGCTCCTCCACTTCACATCTCTTCCCACGGGCCCTGCCCCTCCGCTTCACAGCGCCATCTGCAGGCTGTGCCACTCCACTTCACATCGCCTCCTGCGGGCCCTGCCCCTCCGCTTCACAGCGCCATCTGCAGGCTGTGCCCCTCCACTTCACAGCGCCTCCTGCGGGTCCTGCCCCTCCGCTTCACAGCGCCACCTGCAGGATCTGTGCCTCTGCCTTACCGCGCCATCTGCGGGCTCTGCTCCACTTCACAGCACCATCCAGTGTGTGCAGACTCATCTGGCTGCAGAGACTCACAAGAAAGGAGATTTTTCACTTTTCAGTTTGCTACTAAAATGCAAAAACAACCCTCTATAACAATGAAATAATATTTTGTTCACTGGGTGTTTTCCGGTGTCTATTCCTGGTCAATCTGCATGAATATGAAGAGGATAAGATGTGATTTATATTAAAGGAACAATCGTATTGTACAAAGGATTCAACCAAGTTTGAGTTTTAATATGTGTTAAAATGTCCTGATGAGTCTAAGCCTCTGAAAGCCAAAAGCATATAACTGTAAGAACAAACTCTTCCACCAATCCACACCCCTGTCCTTAGACCAGCATGGGGCAGTCCAGGCCACAATTACCTAAGAGCTCTTTGTCTCAGCATTTCTCTAGATCTCTCATCCAGTGGCACTTCCAGAGACTGTACCCATTTGCCTTCGTTGTCTACCAGATGTCCTTGCCATTAACTTGGTATCCTCAGATCTTGTAATTCCTGTCACCGTCTTCTACTTCCCAATGACTGTCCCTCAGTGGGGTGAGGAACATGGCACCTTCCAGTTCCAAGACTGTTCTTTTTGAAGCACCAAAGAAGGCAAGAAAAGCTTCTTATTTCTCTCCTGCACCACTTTTAATGAAAAGATTTGTTATGTAAAATTTGGACTCAGTCAAAATGAGGCACTCAGTAAGAACCAGGAAGGAAACATTTTCTGGAAAGCCACAGATTTCCCAAACCTGACAGTCTGCTCAGAGGAATTTATATTCAGGTACCCTAATTCTACAACTTGCCTTAGAGCCAAATGTGAGTATGCTTTATCTTCCCCATGCCTTGCGTAAGAGGGCAAAAAATCCAAATGGGTGGGTGGCGCCTGTGGCTCAGTGAGTAGGGCGCCCCCCCCATATACTGAGAGTGGTGGGTTCAAACCCAGCCCCAGACAAACTGCAACAAAAAAATAGCCAGGCATTGTGGCAAGCACCTGTAGTCCCATCTACTCAGGAGGCTGAGGCAAGAGAATCGCCTGAGCCCAGTAGCTGGAGGTTGTTGTGAGCTGTGACGCCACGGTACTCTACCGAGTATAAAAAGTAAGACTCTGTCTGAAAAAAAAAAAAATCCGATTGGTTCTGCTATGTTTTTTGTACTAATTTTTCAAGCTTTGGAAAATCACATCCTGAGTAGTATCAGCAGTGGGTGTTCCATATAGGCTTGCTTTTTGTTAGGGTATAAATATGTGCCCGATTTTATTTTATTTATTTATTTTCATTTAAGGTTAATGTGAGTGTACAAACAACTAAGTTATAGTATTTACATTTGTTAGGTAGAGTTCTTCCTGCAGGTGTGTCCTGAATATGTGACCTTTTTTTAAAGTTCAGTGATCAGCAGATGTTACCCATTAGATTAATAATAAATAACATGCACAGGTATAAAATGGTGGACTATCGTTCCCACTACTTGAATTGAGTGATTCAAGCCTTGCTCTTGTTAATTTCTCTCTGTAAACTCTCTAATAGCGTGGGATATTTTCATCCCAATGGTTGTCACTATAAATGTCCTTAGTATCTATCATACAGTAAAATCTAACACCTCTATTTCCAGAGCCATAAATTATTGTTGAAAATAATAGGAGCAAATATCAAGCTGATATTAGCTTTTGTAATATTGCTTATCTGATTTGATATGCATTCACATCTAAGTGTAGAGACTCTAAATAATAATTGTTACTATTTATTTATTAAGCACGTTATTAAGCTTAATAGTAGCCTAAGCTTAAGCTTAATTAAATAAGATACTATTTATTAAGCAAGTTATCCAATTTCATAAAACCAAGATAGGAAATAAGCTGTCTATTTATTATTTCTCCAATCCTTACTATTTTTAAATCATTCAAGGGGATATTTATTTTATTAATATAAATATTATTTATATGACTTCCAGAGATATAAAAATTAGAGTTTCAATTTTTTTCAATGTTTTAGAGATCTTGAAAAGGCAGCAAAATGGGATGACTATGGCGAAGGTTTGTCTGGCTTTCAAAATAAGCCTGGAAAAGTCTGTACTGGGAGCTCAGTTACCTTCAAGAACTCTGTGTCCCCAGGAGCCTCTTTAAATCACTGTCAGGAAGCGAGTTTATGTTCTCTTGAAGCTGTGGCTAGCCTGTGATTACCAGATCACAGCTCTTCCACATTAATTTGGGGAGTTTTTTTTTCAGTCTGAGGATTCTTAGCTACTATCCAGTGAAAATTTTAGGGTATAAAATGAGAAGCTATCCCCATATGATTCACTATGAAGACTCAGGGTGGACCAAAAACATTCAGTGTTTTTGCACTCAAAGGGCTTACTGGCTAATGTTGCATAAAGACTCAGCATACAATGGGAAACCTTATGTTAGACATACATGCTTTTGAGGGAAATAGCATTTCGATACAGTAATAAGAAACATTGCTTTATTCCCTTTTGTGTGTTTTGAGTTTTGTGACTTTAAAGTAGAATATCTCAATGTGTCTGATATTTTTTAGATAATCTTTTTGTTGGAAAATAACTCTCATAAAAACAAAATGTGTATGTAATTTTCACACAAACAGTAATGAGATTATTCCAAAATAAAGAATACACTTACAATAACTAGAAACAAGAACCTAGAAAATTATCAACATTGTTACGTAGAAATGCCAGCTTCTCTTGAATTTGGATTTGAATGTAAGTAAATAAAATATAATACATGTTTTAATGGAGGATGAAGCAGCCAGCTAAATTGCAAACCTATTGTATTTAATTATTTTTGGTTTATGATTAAGAGAAATGCATGCTTTTTCCAAAAGAAGATAGTAGAACACACACATGCACATATAAAATGCACATATAACATACACATATAAAAAAGCACCCGGGTCAGTGCAAATCATCCCCTAATGTCATATTTTTGTTTCTCCCTCACAGGAACACACACACACATACACATACACCGCTTTCAATTGCATTTATATAAATATGCAAATACATATGAAGAGATGATACAGACATAAGTACATCTATAAATACATAAAAGAGGTGATTCATGAAAAGAAGCAAAATTGACTGTAATTCTTATGATCCTATACCAATCTGTTAAGTTTACACATAATGCATCCCAACCCTCAGGGGGACAGACATACAAATCAAATTTGCAATGTAGGACCAGAGCTCTGACTGGGACACACGTGCAGAAACGCAGGAGGGGAGTGAGAGAAGCCAGATTTCAAGAAAGATTTTGTTGAGAAGCAAGGACTTGGCTACGATGAGCAAACCCCAGCAATAAAACTCGTGGACCAGAGGGAAGTCTGCTATTTAGACAACTTGGCTGTTACTCTCTGAATCTTTTCCAACACTGACACCTCAGCAGTGTGTCAGCATCTTGGGAAGATGAGATAAAAGCAAATCTGTAATACCTGTCTCAGTAAACGGTATGACACCCCAGAGTTCAGGTCTCATATTGGAACTCGTCCAAGAGGGAGACACAGAACAAAGAGAATTATTCTCCTGCTCAATTTACCATAGCTCTGGTCAGTCTATGGCAACGTGAGATGGGAGTCCTGGTGGTCCTAACAATTCACAGGAGTCTGAACCTGTATTTTATATGATTTGCTCTGAGCTGTGGAAAGAAACAAAAGCCTGGTGTGGAGAATTAAATAATAGACAGACAGCTCCGATGCCAAAGCTCCAAGTTCTCAGAAGTACTTCAAGGGAGAGCTGTCTCTAAAGTAAATATGTGACTAAATTTCCTCCGTTCTCTACTCAATAAGAGCTGATTGATGAGAACATGTAAACTCAATAATCTATACAAAAGGGCTGTTGGAAGATCTAGTTTACCATATTGGTAGGGAACAAAACTATCAAAAACTGTTGAATTATATCTTGTTGAGGACAAAACCAGTATTCCAAAAACTCACTGTCATTTTTTTAACTTTCAAGCAGCATAGCTTATAAATGGACAAGATAACACATATAGTAATAGATAATAGAGCCCACTCTAGCCACGATGAATTTTCCGTCATAGCACAGCACGTTCTTAAGAGAAAATGTTGATTTTGTTAGAAAAGCTAAGAATGTAGGCAAACTGAAATAACTATAAAGGGGAAAGGAGAGTAATTTTGTTTAAAAGTAAAATACAAGGTTGTATCTAGAAATATAAGAAACAGGGAAAGACAAATTTTTTGTGTGTGGTCAGTTGCAAATAGCTTGAGGGGAAATTTACTTGATATTCTCCAGAACTTTATGTAATGGAAATTTTGAATAATCTTAAATACCTTTTGACTCAACATGGCACATCCATTCAGGGTCTACCATCAAAAGAAGATTCCTTTCTTTCTTGTGACACAATCTGTAAAATTTTAATAAGCATAATCTACTATGCAAATAGAACTGCCAGGTAAAATATATTTGGTCTCTTCAGAATTTATCTGCACCTAATTAGATGACAGCTGATCTAGAAATTAGAATCCTTACATTATATATAAGATAATAAATTAGCAAAGAATTATCTAGAGTCTTAGGGTCCCTGTGGGGAAAGACTAAGGGGCCGTAGATAGAATAATTGGAGAAAAATCTATAAAAAACATAGATTGATTCTTCTTAGATCAATGTAAATCTTTTTTATGTAAATAGGAGGAAGTTTGGATTGTGCTCTTAGGGTGTTAACTCGGGGCCTATAGTGAAGACTCATGGTGTGTAATAACTGACTTGCTATTGGGAGCCAAACCTTCTTGCCGCAGAGTAATTAGAACCCCCAACTAAATTAGTGATATCATCTTATTTTACTGTACTAGGATCATCTCTAAACACAAGGCTATTATACTTAGTGAACTTACATGAGTCATGAAAATCATAGTTTTACTAGCTAATTAATTTCAATTTATTACTAATTTTTCTCCCTCATTCCCATTCACTTGCAGAAGACTCTTAATCAAGTGACACAATAAACCTTATACAAGGAAGAAAAATCTCATGAGTGTGTGTTCTGTTCTGTACCATTATCTGTACCCTGGACAGTTTTTTGTTCATTCCTACATCAAAACAAGTTTTAATGTTTTACTTCATGGTGATTATCTTAAAAATGAAAAGAGTGAGTACTAGGCTGGCTTTGCATAGTGATTGTACTGCAGAATCCCACTTCTTACCAGAAGAAAACTTGGTTTAAATGGGCAAACCATGGCCATTTCTAGAGGATGCCAAATTATCATAAATAAATGGTCAAAATGTATTCACTGAAAGTAAATACATTTTGAGTAGTAATTATGTGATGCTTTTTCCCATAAGTATAAGCCAGTAATCATCTAGATAAAATGTTTTAGCTGATTATCATATGAACACGCTGCTCTAGCTAAAATTATATGCAAGATCCTTTTTCAGAACATAAACAATTACATCATGTAGATGCAGTTACACTGTGCATGATTAGGTTGTAAAATCCATGAAGCTAAAGTCTGGAAAAGTTAGAATTGCCACCTGGTTCCCTCAGACAAAAGTCTCAGATGTACGCAAGGAAAATCTTTGCTGAAAAAACAAACTCCACACAAAAAAATAGACTAGTGTAATGCTAAGCATTACTAAGATATCTGAGCCTGTGGGATTCACGACTTCTCTGTGGGGGACACAACTCAGGCAAAAGTCAGCATGAGACTGAACCAGAGTCATACCCTAAAATAGCCTTTTGGTTTCTCCTAATTGATTTCACAAAATTTCTTTTTGCTATGGTTATAGAGGTGTCCTAACAATAGTTTATTTTCTGGACTGGATGGACCATTTTGCCGTAGAAAAATCACAAGCCTCATTATGGTTTAAAAAAACAATAGTAATAGATTTGTGTCTTCTAGCCAGATAGAGGATAGAGGAGGATATTGTATTGGGGCGGCTCTTTATTAATTATGCAAGGAATTCTCACTTACTCAAAAACTTAATATGCCTAATCACCCACAACACTCTAGGAAAGTGAAAAAATAATTAAAACTAAAATTAGCTAAGTGTTCAGATACCACTAAAATTAGCTAAGCTTTCAGAATTCCAATGGTTCAGCCAAACCTTTTCGGCACCAGGACTTGTTTCATGGAAGACAATTTTTCCACAGACAAGGGCCGAAGGACCGAGGGGTGTAGGTGGAGTGAGACACAACGTGGATCCCTAAAAAAGAAGAGAAAGCAGTGGCCGAGCACAGGCATTCTCATAAATTGAGTAATGCTGGTCTCTGGAAAGGCAAAAGGGCAAAATGGGCGGGAGATTGACGCCAGGGAAGGCCTTCACCTGGAGACAGGGCAGGGGCAGAATCAGGTGTGTGTAACTGCGGTGACTTTTGTAGGTCTATTGAGCAGAAATCGACGAATTCCTTTCTGATGATTTCTTTCTTTCTTTCCTTTAATCCTGTGACAAATTATGATGATTTCTTTGAGGTAAGAAGCCAAGGTAGCTTTCTGAGGTGGAAGACTTCAGGTTTGAGTGGTGAAGAGTGTCAAAGAGCTGCTGTGGCTCCGGAGAGGGCAGGCAGACCAGAGAGGCGTGAGCAGATGGAAAGAGGAGTTTGATGTATTCTCAACACCTGCTGAGGAAGGAGATTTTAAGTATTCTCACTACACACACAAAAGGTGTGTGAGGTAATGCATAGGGTCATTCTAATTGTCTCTACTCTGCAATGTATGATACACACATATCAAAACATTACGTTGCACATGGTAAGTAAATTTTATTTGTCACTTAAAAATGTTTTAAAGTGAGGGGAAAAAGAACATTTACCACGGAGAACTTTTGTGAAAATTAATACAGTCCCTGGCTGTCCTTATGAAACATGAGGTAGCTCATTATAAATGATATACTGTTAAAATTAAAAAGGTATTGAGGGGTGAAGTGAAATTGTAATTCTTGAATTTATGAAGGCATCAGACTGCCTGGTAACCTGATTACTTTTCTAATAAGAGAAAGAGATGGAAAACTTTATATTCCTCTATGCACTAAGTTTTCAGGAATATGTAACAGAGATAAAAAAAAAATAGTAAACATTTGTGGCCACGAGGAAAATGACTGGGCCGTGAGAAATTTACGGCAAGAGAAGAAGAACAAAAAATGTTAAAGATAGAGAAAAATAAGAGACCTCCAGGGATTTGAAGTTATTGTGTCATTTTAAAAAATGGTATTTAAATACATGCATTAAACACAGGGGTCCTCAAACTACGACCCATGGGCTAGATGCAGCCTGCCTAGGACATTTATTTGGCCTGTCGGGTGTTTTTTAGCAGCCAACTCATCCCGGGACCCGCAGTCCGGCCCTCCAATGGTCTAAGGGACAGTGAACTGGCCCCCTGCTTAAAAAGTTTGAGCACCCCTGCATTAAAGCTTTGGACGGGTAAAGCAATGTGATATATTGACATACAATGATATTTGAAATATAGATACATTCTGTTATCGGACATACAATTCTAGGGTTTTCTTTTTTGAGATGGAGCCTCAAGCTGTCCCCCTGGGTAAAGTGCCATGGCATCACAGCTCACAGCAATCTCCAACTCCTGGGCTAAAGCGAGTCTCCTGCCTCAGCCTCCCAAGTAGCTGGGACCATAGACACCCGCCACAACGCCCGGCCATTTTTTGGTTGCAGCCATCATTGTTGTTTGGTGGGCCCAGGCTGGAGATTTGAACCTGCCACCTTAGGTGTATGTGGCTGGCGCCTAGCCGCTTGAGCCACAGGCGCAGAGCCGAATTCTAGGGTTTTCAAATGCCGCCCTTGAAAATTCTAATGGATGTGTGTCTGTATACATATATACACACACACATTGTACTATATATATATATTTTGTAATATCTTACAAATTTTAAAATATTATTACTTAGTTTAATTAAAGGAGAAAATAAATTGCAAACTCTACCAAATATTTTAAAAGTCTTTTTCCACAGGAGAAAAGGAGACACTGTTTCTGTAACATTTCTTTAACCTCTGATTGGTAAGTGGTCGTGATGGAGCCCGTTGTTTCTGAGCCCCCAGATCTGAGCTTCTCCCCTGTCCATGAAGCCCTACAGTAAATGTCACAATTCTACTTTTAACGCTCATTGATGGTCATAAATGCGTAATAGACGCCACGGAAATGGTGACCATTTCTGCTCCTCCAAAGCCCTTTCTTGTAATAAAATATATAGAAGGATATTATTATGGTTTATTAGCAACCACTTTACACCTTAAAAGTTTAACAATGTCTAGAGGAAATTTCATGTTAAACTAGCACCTGTGAAATCCTTCCACAAGGATAACTAAATTTTCTTTTATTGTAATTCCCTTTTTATATGCATAACAATAATGATTAGCTAGCTACATGCGGGGAAAACCTTTAGCATGCTTTTAAACAGCATCTGCCAGTTAAGTGTTTGAACTTCCAAATTTTATAGAAAGTAATAAAACCATTTTTTCCCCTCCCCTGACATTTGGACTCTATAAAGTAAAACTTGTGTCCCAACTCAAACATTATACAGGGTAACCATGTAACAAAAATATCTGGACCCCTTAATATTTTGAAATAAAAAGGGAAAGACAAAGAAGTCTCTATGTACAGAGACTTATAGAAATGTGTATGTAAATAATATATTGATGCTGCATTCATTAACCTGGCGATTAATTAGGAAAATAAGCCTAGAAGCAGAAACTTTTCAGACAGCTTATGGGTGGTAAAGAGAAGAGGTCTGATCTGTGTGAAGTGTTCGCCCTTTGGGAATCAGGACTCTGAAGTATGTCCAGTTGTGATTTGAAAGTGTGTGACTCGTAAATTCCTGAATTGGGTCATTGTGAGGTAAGGGAACTAGGACCATTCCTGCTTCCACACTTTGGCCTCAGACGCGTTTCACATATCAGAAATACAACTTTATCGTGGTGGTTTTGATGTGAAGTTTGTGTTTGATCCTGCAGCGTTCTTCTAAGCTGTGGTTTCTGAGCTGACACGTCCGCTCTCTCTCTAACAGGGTGTTCTAGGCACTTGCTCTTGGTGCACTGTGTTACAACCAGCCGGTTCCATGACCTGGGCCCAGTGTGCACCTCTTGTGCCCTGTGTATTTGCTGTGGGGGCATGTGGAGACCTATGGATGTGAGTCAGCTACACCGTGAGCCCTCAGATGTTGCCACAGCCTGAAGCCCTGCAGGATGGTGGGGTAAGTCTATCCCTAGACTATGTGTCTCTTCCTACTGGAAGGGATCCCTACCCCCTCCAGCGTAGAAGGGGTCCAGTAAGATCCCTTCTGTTATTTTCCTTGACATATTATGCCATACTAGAAACACAAAATTGCTCTTTGCTTCTGGCAAGCTTGACGTTTGGGAATGAGAATAGCTCGACCAAATTCAGAGCTGAGAGCCCATGTAGTGGGCCTTGGCATAACCTCCACTCATGACCCCATAGATGCCACCCCGTTTGTGTGCTCACTGAGAAAGCAGTGGGGTGGCCACTGATAGAGGCTCCTGGCGTTATCTGGCCAAGCCTTGTGCACCTTGTAAAGTGTGGAGACTTTTATACTTTGGGCCCCCTCCTATCGGTGTAAACATAGAACTCTAGCCCAGAACTCCTGAGCCCCCATATTCAATTCTTTCTAGGCTGCCAATTGGCTGGCCAAGATTTTGGCTGGTAATGATTAGATATATATTCTAACCCAAGGCCATTTTTGCTTTGCACACAAAGTGAAATATCACTCCGAGCTCTGCTCCCAGGCAGGACTGTCCTTCACCACTGTCTCTCAAGATCATCCCTGCAGTGGGCAGGCGTGCACCGCCACCCATTTTAGCCTGCACCTGCATTCTGCGCTAACCCATCTGGGAACACGCTCTACTTCCAGCTGTCGTAAGGGATCCCCGCAGTTACGGGTTTGTTTTCCAGGGTGTACGCTAGTTTCTCAGTGGTAGATGACATCGGGTCTGGGCTCACCTGTTGCGAGCTTCATTTGTGACTGTGGATCCTGCTCATACAGGTTTCCATCTCTAAAAGAATTGTCATTGTCAGGCCCATGCAAACCCTTCACGCTTAGTGCATCTGATAAAATCCAGTCTATGACTGGAAGTTCTGACTATATCATCACTTGATGTTTATTCTAAGGTCCAGTGGCCTGCCAGGAGCTATTTTTCCAAAGGTGTATAATCCTTTCTTTCTTTCTTTCTTAGAGTCTTAACTCTGTCGCCCTCCATAGAGTACCATGGCGTTACAGTTCATACCAACCTCCAACTCCTGGGCTTAGGTGATTTTCTTGCCTCAGCCTCCCAAGTAGCTGGGACCACAGGCACCCTCCACAACAGCCTGCTATTTTTTGTTGCAGTTTGGCCGGGTCTGGGTTTGAACCCACTACTCTCAGTGTATGGGGCCAGCACCCTACTCACTGAGCCACAGGTGCCATCCCAAAGGTGTATCATTCTCTACTGTCACTGTCATGTTCTGTATCAAAGAGCCCTTATGGTCAGTGCTGTGATCGTTCTATTAGATCTTGCCATAATCCACATTTATATAGTGTCTCTTCCCATCACTGTTAACTTTAACATCAAGCCCAGCATCTGTCTGGACCTGCCGCAGAGAACATCTGCATCTGGGCTCCCCTGAAAGCTGAAATCCTTTCATGTCGTCTAGTGTATAGTCTGGGTGACGTTGCTAGGTATGAAACACGCTAACTTCAGAAATCAGAGACGTCCACCAAGAGCTGTGCTTTCCTCCTTCACCGCGGGGAGTCCATGATGCCGTAACCTGCCCTTTACTCTCTTTGGTCCAAATACTATCTGTTTTAACACCTATATATTATTTTTAATTGACAGAAATCTTGGATTCATAATGCTGTTTATATCGACTTCTTGACTAATTACTTTCTGAAATTACAATAGTAAAATAATAGATGTGTATTTAAACAAAAATATATCGAGTTAAACAAACTTTTCAGGTTTCTCTATAAAACTGAGTACACACGTCTCTTAATCAAATTCTTGAGTAATCACTTTCACTTTTTAAAATACAGTATTTAGCTGAAAAACTTAACGTTTCTGAGTGTGAATCTTTGACATGTTCTCATTTACATGATAAAATAAAGAAAACTTTTAAGTTGATGATAAAACTTCTTTATCTAAGAAACCGAGGATAAACCCAAAGGAATTTAAAATATCTGTATTGGGAAATTAAACAATGAGAAAAATAATCTGCAATAAGAAAAATTCTGCTTGTTACTGATAAATGGTACAAAAATAAAGTGGGAGATACTGTTTTGAATCCATATATTCTGTGCATTAAGAGAAACTTGATGAAGGTGACATGAAATATTAGGATAATCTGGAGTAAAT
>CAUYQV010009896.1:0-19124 GCA_963574575.1 Galagoides demidoff
TCTGGACTGGTTCCACCCATCTTTTATTTTATTTTATTTTTTTTTGAGACGGAGCCTCAAGCTATCCCCCTGGGTAGAGTGCCATAGCATCACAGCTCATAGCAACTTCCAACTCCTGGGCTCAAGCGAGTCTCCTGCCTCCGCCTCCCAAGTAGCTGGGACCACAGGCGCCTGCCACAACGCCCGGCCATTTTTTTGGTTGCAGCCATCATTGTTGTTTGGCGGGCCCGGGCTGGGGACTCAAACCCGCCACCCTAAGTGTACATGGCTGGCGCCTTAGCCGATTGAGCCACAGGCGCTGAGCCTCCACCCATCTTTTAAATAAACCACCTGCTGAGGTCTTGGGTTCATTTGCCACGTGACCTTGTGGGAGCGCCCCAAGGCAGCACCTCCACTGTGGTCTTTGGGCTGATCCTCAGGATCAGGAGGTCTCTCTGAGCCACTTGGGACTTGCTTGCTATGGTGGTTTCTAAGACAGGCATCTTGCAGTGGAGTTTGAAGTTGCTGTGAGCTGTGGCAGCACTTGTCAGGCTAGCGCTCAGCCCGAACACGTGCACACGCTGGTCTGGTCTCCAGCTCTTGACTTGTGTCTGTCTATATTGGCTTCCACGTTTGGTGAAAGAACCCACAGGCACCTGGTCACAACTTGGCCAGCAGCATAGACAGTCCAGGCATGTAGCGGTGTCAAGGGAAGCTAATGGCTGCATTGCCCAGCATTCGATCGCCACCATGCTTGCCACCGTTCAAGCTGTGAGCATCCCCCACATGCCTGGCCCTGCCCAGAGCTTTACAGCCCTTCGGGCAAGAGCTGTACCCCTGCAGTGAGAGGCAGGCAGTGTCTCCACAGGTGAGCAGAGCCCAACTCCTGTGTGTGCCCTTAAAAATCACGCAGCTCTCTCCCAAAGGTGGCAGATTTCATTTTTATGCGAGGTTGGTCTGTAAGTACATCTGGAATTCCCCAGGAAGGACAGGGACAGCGCCCTGGAGGTGGGAGCCAGCCACCCATGGTGCCTTGTCACCGCGCCTTCCCAAAGGACCCTGGGGTCAGCTATGGAATGGGCCTTCCACACCCAGGGCCTAGTAGATGGGTGGCCCCTCCAGCAGGAGCTTGGAAGCTTCGGGGCTTGAGAATCACCTTCTAACCCTAGGCTCTAGATTCAGTCCCCAGCCCAGCCAGTCAGTGACGGAACCAGCTCCAGAGCATCTTCCTGTGTTCTCTTCTGCCAGAATTACAGCATGTGTCCAGTTCAGAATAATGATGTTGCTCTCTGAAAGGTGAAGTGGTTTAGGTTTCGGTGGTAACTGGAAAATTGCCCAGCTTTTATGAAGTGGCCGTTGCATTACGGATGGGAAGAGGCTCTCCAGGACCAGGACCGTGTTTCTCCTTTGGTTGTGTGTTTAATGCTCACGGAATCAATTCACTAATTGTTTGAAGTCTTTGTTGATAGAAGTTAGAGGTTTCTGCAGATTTCATTTTTGGTGTTTTTTTTTTGTTTATTTGTTTGTTTTTGAGACAGAGTCTCACTATGTCGCCCTCAGCAGAGTACCATGGCATCACAGCTCACAGCAACCTTAACTCTTAGGCTTAAGTGATTCTCTTGCCTCAGCCTCCCAAGTAGCTAGAACTACAGGTGCCCACCACAACTCCCAGCTATTTTGTTGTTGTTGTTGCAGTTGTCATTGTTGGTTAGCAGGCCCGGGCCGAGCTTGAACCCACCAGCTTTGGTGCATGTGGCTGGCACCGTAACCACTATGCTACGGGTGCTGAGCCATTTCTGCAGATTTCTAATACAGAAATTAACCAGTGAGCAGCCAGGATCTTGCTGTGGCACATAGTAGCTGAGAGGGGCTTTGTGGGCAATGACAGAGGGCTCACGCCTGTTGGAGTCTGCTGCAGTCCACTGTCCTCACAGCAGCCCACTGACTGGTGGTCCCTCACTCAGCCCTGTGGCCTTAGGGGGGTTCTTGCTGAATTTTTTTCACAGAAAGTGCTTGTCCCTGCTTTTTGGCCTTATGGCCCCTGTCTTGGAGAGGGGGCAGAGAGGCCAAGGAGACTCTGAGGGATGATCTGTTTGACCTTCCAGCTCCTTGGCTGGGAGATGGGCCCAGTGGCCTCCTTCTTCCCAGGGTGTGTGTTTGGTGATGCCGTCAGATGCTTTGCACATGACTGCACCTCGCAGCTCACATAATGACACCTGTAGCTGACCACTCCTTGTAAGTATGAAGTTGCAAGTTGAATGTGGCGTGGAATGTTTTGATGCTCTTTAACATGGAATAACCGCTCCTGCCCCTGGCTTGCTCACCCACCCCCTAACAGTCACCACGCTACCCACTTTCTCTCTCTGAATCTCTAAACCTCTCTTGTGGGGCCTGAATCAGTGGGGTTGGGATGTTGGGGGTCTCGGAGGCTGTGTTGAAAGTCCTGGCAGCCAGCACTCATCCATGAAGGGAGGTCTCAGCAGCCCAACTCAGGCAGGAGTTTCTTTGAGGCTGGTCCAGAGCATGTCAGGAGGCAGCAGGGTCGGACCCTTCTCCTAAAAGGCCCAGGGGCTGATGCCGCCTCATAGTCGATAATATCATTGATGGTGTTGCTGGTCCAGTACTGAGTAGCCCCCCTCGCCTGAGCACGAGCTCAGCGCTTGGCTTGTTTCCTTCCACCCCATGGTTACCCCTGAGACAGGTTCTCTCGTGCCCATTTATAGGTGAAATCTGAGCTCCACGAGATTAGGTGATTATGTTGAGGGAAAGGACAAGGGTAGGTGGCATGAGGGAGCCGATGCCCAGGAGGGTGGAGGGGCAAAAGAGAAGCTCTGGATCTAATGCCGCAAGGGGGGTGGGAGGTATAGGGAGGGTGGTCAGGGATGAGGGAGGGGGCTCCGAGGAGGAATCTCTGGTCCCATGGACAAGACCTACAGGGCTAGGAAGGATGCCTGACACACTGGGTCCCAGCACGGGGGTAAGGGAAGTGGCCCTGAGATGCTGGAGCCTCAGAGGGTGGGAAGCAGCATGTGGAGCTGTGTGGCTCCAGAGGGCACCAGGAAGGCCCAAGAGTGGACAGTGCCAGTTGCAGACTTGACCTTAACCTAAGGAAGGACAGGGCCAACTCACAGCCAGAGCTGCTGGGAAGCAGTTGGGAGCCTCCCCAGGGGCAGAGTTGTAGCGTTCCTAGAGGTGCCACCACCTCTGCTCGGCAGGGCACCAGCTCCGACAGCCATCAAGATCTCTTCAAGTTTTCGGGTAGATGATAAAAATAAATGTCTGCTCAGTAGAAAGATAAACGTTCACAGACTACTAATGATGCATTCTGATGTTTTGTCATTTTAACGTCCCAGTAGTTAGTTAGTAAAGCGTCTGTGTCCCCTAACCAAGCATCTCTGGCTGTCCCAGCAGCACTGATTTCTCCCCCGCCCTGCCGTCAGGCGGAGGCTGCCCTGACACCCGCCCTCCCTTCCGCAGGCTATGTCATCACCATCTCTGGACGCATGACCTTCACAAGCAATAAATCCATGGAAATTGAGGTCTTGGTGGATGCTGACCCTGTGGTGGACAACTCACAGAAGCGCTACCGGGCTGCCAGTGCCTTCTTCACCTATGTGTCCCTGAGCGCAGAGGGCAGGTCCCTGCCTGTGCCCCAGCTGGTGGTGAGTGTGTGCCTGTGGGCGGGTGCTCTGGGGATGCTCAGAGAGATGGTGCTCACGCATGTCCCTCTGTCTTGTCCCAGGGGGTCAGAGCGGGGCCTGGACAGGTTAACCTTGGCTATGGAAAGCCTGAAGGAAGGCCTTCAGGCCCTGTTCCTGTGGACTACACAGTGGGACTAGCAGGCAGGATGAGACCCCCCTGTGAGCTGGGTGTGGCGCCCTGGGCTGTGCCACAAGCTTCCATGGCCTGACCAGGGGCCGGGTGGGAAGCCAGAGGGCTGGGCTCTTAAGGTGGACATGGCCTGTGTGTCCTGCTTGGTGCTTGGTCTTTCTCTACTTCAGGCTGCAAGCGTGGCGTTGCCCTGGAAGTACAGAGAGGCAGGGGGTGTAGGGCAGCTAGGATAGGGATGTGCCTGGCCACCCTCCCTCACTCCCAGCTGTTGCTGCCCCCAGCGTCCACATCCTCTGAGTTCAGATGCATTTAGAGTTAGTGGGTCTGTGTCCAACTTGGGACCTGGGCTCTCAACGGTCCCCGACATGTATGTGCAGGGTTCGCGTAGCCCAGGAAAGTAGCTTCCCTGTCTCTATAAGGATGTCCCATCCAGGCCAACCCCCAGAGGCTATGCGACCTTCACGCTGGTCCCGATGCCTCTGTCCAAGAGGAACCCAGAACCCTGGGCTGTGGTTGGAGCTTCCTGACCTTGTAGGGACTGAGGGGACCAGGAGTGGGGTACCTGGGTGGGATAGGCCCTCCTGGGGCATCTAGTGCTGTGTAGACGCAGCCAGGCAGGCAGTGCAGCCCCTGCGCTGTCGCCACACGCCTGGGCCCAGCTTCCAGAAATGTTCGCAGCCCCCGCCGTCCCCTGCATCTGCTCCCCATAAGGATCTGCCAGCATTTGCTGCTCAGCCTCGCGGAGAGGAGCAGGAACTAAAACCCACTGTAGCAAACAAACATATTGCAGCTCAACTCTCATTTCCCCTCAGAGGCTGGAAGTACAGCTCTGATTGCTTGTTCCTGTAGCTGAGGAAGTTCCCTAGCTGCTCATGGAGGCTTGTTTCTCAGTCGAGGCTGAGCCCCTCCAAGCCCGCTCACGTAGCAGGGCTGGAGGTGGCGGTGCAGGGCTGTGAGCCCCCCTTCCCACTCACTGGCAGCTCTTGGCTGAGGCCAGGGCCCAGCCTCTGAGGTGGGCTCAGGAGATGTCTGTGAGCAGTTCAGGGCTCGCCTGTTCTCTTACTGGTCAGGGCTGCCTCTGGGTGGGCGGAGCTGCAGTTGCAGGTCCCTGAAGAGCCCCAGGGTCTCCCACGCAGCACGTGCTGTCGGGGGCTTACAGGTATAGGAGCAGGCGTCCCACCGCCGGGGTCTCAGCTGCTTGTGTGATGGGAGTCACCTTCCTCTGTGTGCCTCAGGTTTCACATCCACACCAGGGTGGTGGCCACTGTACATGCCACATGGGTTAGGGAAGGGTGGGGGGCTGTGGGTACCTGCCCCCCTGTCCACCTTCTCTCCCCTGGCACCTCCTCATTGTAACTCCTACCTTCCCAAGAAGAGAGAGTGTGTTAGATGTAAAAAGAGAGGGTGTTAGACGTTGCTAGAAGGCGGGGGGGGGGGGGGGATCAGAGTGTGCTGGGGGTGAGGTGCCTTTTTTTTTTTTTTTTGAGACAAGGTCTCCCTCTGTCACCCCAGTGGGGACTTCATCATTGCTCACTGCAACCTCAAACTCCTGGGCTCAAGGGATCCTCCTGCCTCAGCCTCCTGAACTGGGACTACAGGCACCTGCCACGACACCTGCCTAATTTTTCTACGTTTAGTAGAGTCAGGGTCTCGCTCTTGCTCAGGCTGATCTTGAACTCCAGAGCTCAAGGGATCCTCCTGCCTTGGCCTCCCAGAGTGCTAGATGCCATTTAAATGGTGTAAGATCGAGGGAGTTCCAGGCGATCTACACTTTGAAAAGGTGTCGGTGCAAAGGGATGGGGTGCTCCGGTGAGACCAGCAATGCCAGCCGCCTCAGAGTTGTAAGGCAGAGTTGTAAGGCTCCCACTGGGAGGTCAGCACTTTGGACGTGTTTAACAATGCCTGGCAGCCTCTGGTGCCCACGAGGAGGCGGGGGTGGGGGAGGGTAGAGATGCCCCGTACCTGCCCCAACACTAAGCGGCTCAGGGGACCAGCACCACAACACTGAGGGGCTCTGGGAAAAGGCTCCTATGTCATATCAAGAGTGGCCTGTGGTCAAGGTGGCTTTTGGGGCCAGACTTGTGACTTTCATGGAGCCAGTGGGTGGGGGCTCAGGGTGTAGGAGCCAGGCTAGCTCCAGGGGAGGGGGCTGCAGGGGTGAGTCAGGTATGTGCTAAAATGGAGGGAGTAGTGACCAGTCCTTCAGTGTGGGGCATGTTCCAGACAGTCATTGAGTCTTCACTGAGTCGTCCTGTGGCTCACTGATATCCATAAAAATAGCCTCTGGGGCAGAGAGCAGGGCAGGCCCCCAGAGGGATTTGAGCTTACTATCCCTTGGGGACCACACACATGAGCACAGGCCAGGCCTCAGGGCACACGTGTGCCATGCAATGAGTGTGATGGGCACACGGCCCCTCCAGATGTGCCAGGTGGGCCCCTCTGCCTGCTCTCAGCTTGCCTCCCCTGTCCACACTGTGGGCTCTTCTTCAACCTCCTATCTATTTTTAGCTTAAGTCCCCAGGGCCATGGACAGGGAAAGCAGCCTCTGTGTTTGGAGTTGCTTCTTAATGAATATTTGATGCTGCGGGGGGCTGCCACACTTTCCAGGCTAGTGACGGGAAGAGGCCTCCGCTCTATGGCAGTGCCCCCTGACCTCGGGGGTGGGGGCTAAGCTCCAGACAGCCTGAAGGGGCTGGAAAAGTGGCCTGTGGGGGAGAGATAGGAGACCTGGGGATGTCTCCTGTGGGGGTGGGGAGCCTTTTGGTCTGCAGGTGTATGAGAACCCAGCTCTTGCCCTAGCTCATGTGTGCTGCTCGGGTCCCTAACTCTCACAGTTGTAAGCAGTGTGCCCCAGGGGCCAGGGAGAGAACTTGGAGAACTTGTGGGCCCAGCCTGGCTGTGAGGAGCATGGATGTGGACAGGGCAGGTGGGGAGGGCCGGCCCAGGAACCTGATGAGGGAGAAGCTGGTGATAGTCCAGGTGCCCTGCCAATGTCAGTTGGGTTTTTGTTTCTTGTTGTTTTTTTTGGAGACAGAGTGTCACTTTATCGCCCTCAGTACAGTGCTAACTCTTGGACTTAAACAATACTGTTGCCTCAGTCTCCCAAGTAGCTGGAACTACAGGCTTCCGCCACAGCACCCGGCTATTTTTTGATTGTAGTTGTCATTGTTGTTTGGCAGGCCCAATCTGGATTCAAACCCACCATCTCTGGTGTATGTGGCTGAGCATACACCTGGAGCCCTAGCCGCTGAGCTGCAAGCACCGAGCCCAACAATGGTTTTGAATGAGTGCTTTAGTACAAGGCTTCCCTGGCATATGGAAGATGGGTGTTTCCCCATGGCTGCATGGCCACGTCCATGGGCGGGGTCTTTGTGATGAGGTTCAGTTTGCTTTGCTCCCAGATAACCCAAGCTGGGGGCTCTGATGCCAGAGCAGCGGCCCCCACCATGGAGAGTCCCGGCAGGTGCTCCCAGGCCCCCATTTCCTGAGCTCAGTCCTTGAGGCCTCCAGAAGAATGTTTTCTGGATTGAGACGGGAGAGAGGAAGAGAGCAAAGCCTCTGCAGCCATCTTTACCTCTTCTTTCTGTGTCTCACCTGAGGTCACCACCTGGCGTGGCTTTAGACCTACACAGCTTTAAAGTGCTTTTACACAGCACTCTGGAACACAGTGCCTCAAGACCTTGTCCTCCCTTTGCCTCTGGCCTCAGCTATTGGTCTATCACAGGTGTGAGGGTGGGAGGATAGCTTATGTCCGGGTGTCTGGATGACGTCCACCAAAGAGCCTATCCCCAGCCTTGTAGAGCCTGTTGTGATGTGCTCAGAGCCCCAGCTTTGGGCTTTGGGCTGATGGGGGCTGCAGGCCAGGGCAGAGGCACCTCTTGGTCAGGGCTGGCCTAAGCCATTCCAGGTAGCTGGTGCTCCCTGGAATCCCTCTCTGTGCCGTTTGGGTGACAGTCTCATTAGAGGCCCCTGCTCCTGTGTGCTGAGGAACATTTTGTGGGGGGCCAGTTTCCTGCCCACTAGGCTCATGGCAAAAGCATCAGCCGCAGAGGTGGCCACTTCTGACCAGGGCAGGGCTGGGGGGAGGGGAGGTCTGCTTCCTATGGCCTAGCCAGGCCCCAGGATGGGGAAGGAAGGTCATCCCCTCAGCCCTCCCCCAGTGCAGGGGCCTTTGTCAGGGGCGAGGCCCCAGGGTGTCTACTGCTTGGGGTGCCGCCTGAGGGTAGTGAGGGGCCACAGTCATCCTGGGGATGTGTGGCCAAAGGAGCCTTTAGAAGCACTTTGAGTCTGAGATCTCACCCCAGGTGGGATGATGCTGCCCCAGCCCCGCAGGGTGAGCACTTCAATCTGCTCTCTTCTTTTGTTTAGCCAAGGTTAAACTTTTGGAATAATCTTTTAATTGTTTAATTTAGGAAATTCACTGTTACTGGAGTGCAGAATGTTCATTCCTAGAAGGGCCCAGGGAGGCCCAGGGAGGCCCAGGGAGCTTCATGCCTCGTTTGGCCGTTAGGGAGGGAAGCCCCGCCCCCACCTTGTTGCCAGCCCATTGGAGTGACTCAGACTAGGACGGTCCTGACGCTTCCTGATCCAGTGTCATGCTCTCTTTTCCCTTTGGATGTGTTTCACAGGGAGTCTGTCTTGTGACAGGAAAAGGCCAGACTCCTCACCTGCTGCTGTCCCCTGATTGGTTAGTGATGGGGAACTTCCAGTGGCCCCTGAGTCCTGTGTCCTCTGGAACCAGGGATGTGGGAAGACTCGGCCCTCCCCTACAAGCCTACTCTCTTCTCTCTACCCGCGTCCAGATTCTTCCTCCACCCGTCTTTGAATGTTCCATCCCACGGATATCTTTTGAAGATCTGCTGTGTTCAGACAGCCGTGTACTTGCTGCTTTGCAGCCCTGGTAGGCCGCTCTCTAGATGCGGCCTTGGCCCAGCCAGCTGCGGAGGGTGGAATCCTGCTCATGTTCTTCCCACCCCAGAGGTTTACAGAGGGGTCCGTTCGGGGCCAGGCCCAGGGAGCCTGTCTATCCCCAGTGTGAGCACTGCCAGCCCTGTGGGAGGGTGGCTGAGCAGGAGAGGGTGCAGTGGGAGGAGAGGACACCCCAGCTAGACTCAGGGCTGCCTTGGAAGGTGAGTTGGCAGGGGTGGGGGCCTGGAAAAGTCACTGGGCCCAGACCAGGGCTGGGCCACAGGACTGAGAGGCTTATCTTTGGGGCACGCTCATGCCTGGTGCACCTGGATCAGTGCTTTCTCCACAAGGTGATGGAGGGCCCTGGCCAAGGCCCTTTTAGGCCAGACACACTTCTGAGCCCTGCGCTCAAAGGTACAAAAGTACAGGGAAGAAATAGCACCTGAACCCGTCATGGCCAATAGGAGACTTGGTACTGCCGGGCGGGGTGGTGCCCGTACGTCTAAACCTAGGCATGCCGGGCCCTCCGGTCACACCTTCGTGGCCCCCACCAGCTCCTGTTCAGCACTTAGACCAGGATTTCTCAACCTGTGGGTCACGACCCCTTTGTAACAATGAAAATACATCACAGCGTTTGGAAGTTTGAGAACCACTGAGATGGTCTGAGCCCTTTAGAATTGGTGGGGGACAGATGATGCCAGTGTTCATTGAGCAAAAAACCCATAAGTTTGAATCTTTAGGTTTAAAGACCACACCAATTTAGAATTAAAACTTGGCTGGCCAGCAGCTCATGCCTCTAATCCTAGCACTCTGTGAGGCCAAGGTAGGTGGATCCCTTAAGCTCAGGAGACCAGCCTGAGCAAGAGTGAGACACTATTTTTAGTAAAAATAAAAAACTAGCTGGATGTCCTGGTGGGGGCTTGTAGTCCTAGCTACTCAGGAGGCTGAGGCAAAAGATCGCTTGAGTCCAGGAGTCAGGTTGCTGTGAGTTAGGCTGATGTCAGGGCACTCACTCTAACTGGGTGACAGTGAGAATTGCTTGTTTGATCTACATTTGTTTGATTGCTCAGTCATGCATTCATTATTCATTCAACAAATGCCTCCGGGGCCCCTACTGTGACCCAGGCACTCTGCCAGGGCAGGACAGGGCAGGAAGGACTCTTTGGAGACACAGAGTTAGCACACACAGGGCAGAGGCATGCAGTGAGGATGCCGCTCTGGCCCAGGCCTAGCTGGTGGTGATGCTCGGTAAGTGGCAGCTGTGGCAGTTACCATCGATACTGTGGTTGTTAGAGACAGCCATGTCCCCACAGAGCAGGGCTTGGGCAGGGCCCCCAGGGGCTGAGGAGCCCTGTGCCCATGAGAGGGGTGCCTGGGAGGCCCACCGGCCAGGGAGGGAGCCCCCTGAGCCTGCTTCCCCCTTTGTGGCCTCTGCTGTCCCTGCCTCTGCAGCAGCCTCCTACTGGCCTCCACACAGGGGGATTTTTTGGCCATAGGCAGGAGCAGTTCCTCAGGGTCTGAGCCAGTGCTACCCGGGAGGGGAGCCCCTGGCAAGGACCTGATTTGAGCCTTCTAGCTGCTTCCTGCTGTGCAGTGAGTCCCAGTGGGTACTGCAGAATTAATCAACCCAGCCCTGCGGCTCCTGGGAGCAGGCCTCAGTGGACGGGCCTGCTGAGGTCTGGGTCTCCCAGTGGAGCTGTTCCATGGGGACTCGGTCGGTTGTGGGGAAGTGGGTCCTGGTGCTGAGCTCACCCTTGCCCGGCCCACCAGGCCTCTTCCCACCGGTGCCCCTCCTGAGACCATGTTGAGCGTCCCAAGTAATCAGAAGACCTTTAATTGCTTTTGTGATTGTCCCAAGACCCCTCTTGTCTGGCATTATGTGGGAGAGGGCACACCACGTGGCTTTCCAATTAAGAAGATCTGTGTCCCTCAGGCTTACAGGAAGTTGTTTTATCACCACTGGCAACCCTCTTTGCACCAGGCGCCCATTAATTACAAAAAGGACAAGCTATTGATTTTACCAAGGGTGGAGCTTAGTCACTTGTCCTCCATGCCACGTTCCAAATGTGTGTTCTCAAAGCATAGAAAATGCAAAATGGAAAACATTTGGTTTGCAGTATTAGGCTCTGAAAGCCACAGGCTCCCCCTGCAGTGGAAGAGGGCCCAGAAGGCAGCACTTGGCAGGAAGCCCTGGAGGGAGGGAGGGACGCAGCCCCAGGCCCAGACCCACAGCCTCCAGGCAGAAGGGAGCAAGGGGCTCGGCACCCAGGAGTGAGAACACTAGCCACCTGCTGCCCTGCGGCCCCTCACTGTGTCCAAAGAGGCCCTGCTGGCTTAGAGTGACCCCAGGACATCTGGTCCTCTCCCCAGGGCAGTGCCTCGAGGGGCAGAGGCACAGCAGTAGGGTGTGTCCCTGGAGCCGCCACCAGGCTCCAGGAGTCTGCTTGGCCTCTGAGGTCATTGTAAGGACAGTCCCCACAAAGACACACATGCATGTACACGCATATACATGCACACACAATGTGGGAGCTGCCAGGCACTGCAGGAAGCACTTGCCAGGGGTGGGGGGACCTGGGAAGGCAGGCAGCACATCCAAGGCCACACAGCTGTATCCATGGGCCCAAAGTCCTGCTCCTCGCCACCCCTTCCACAAGGCTGGCAGCCACAAGGTGCCCATGATGCCCCCTGTCACCTCTTCTTTCTCCCTGGCATGGGCATGGTATCCCTCTGGGCTTGAAAGGAGCCTGCCCCAGGCCCAAGCAGGTGTTCCTGGCTCACAGCCCCTCCCGCAGCAGCAGCTGCAGGTCCCTGGAAGGAACACTGACTTCTCTGGAGGGGCTCTGTCCTCCCCCACCCCCACTCCTCCATGAAAAACAGCAGCAGCCAACAACTTATGTATTTATTTACTTTGCCTGCTGGAGGGAGACGGCTGCAAGGAGGCGAGGAGGCAGTTGGGTCGTGGGTGGGGAGCCATCTGTCTCCTTCCGTCAGCTCCCCACCCATCAGGGACGTGGCAGCCCCTTCGTCACTCGGTTAGAGAGCTGTTCATCAGAACTCACGGCCTGGGAGGCAGAATGTCCCCCCATCCCAGTGAGCCTGCCATTGTGTAGAGAAATTGCCCTGCTGTCTCTGCTCTGTCCCGGCTCCCCAGGGGAGAGCAGGTGTCCTTGGCTGCCTGGCATTCCCCTACCCTTGACTCTTCTCTTTTTTTTTTTTTTTTTTCCCTTGACTCTTCTCTATAAACTTCTACCTGGACGGACACCCTTCCTGGGAACTAGAGGAAAAAGGCTGTCTATTGTGTCTTCGGGTGGCAGCAGCAATAGGGTGGGTGCTTGGCATGAAGTTGAGGCTAAAGGGGCAGAACAGGACTCTGAGAGCCCAGAACATTCCCCTCAGGGCACCATCCCCAGGGACAGGAGAAGGGTAGATGGGCCATCAGTCAACTGGCTCCTTCCTCCCAAGTTCTTAAGGTGTCTTGGCCAATCCCACACATCTGTCAGCAGGTGGCACGAGCTCTGTCTGGGGGCAGATACCAGCTGACAAGCTCACTGTGAACATGAAACATCAGAATAGCCATGGGCCAGGGTGAGCCGCCAACCTCTCCCTCCACCCCGAGTTGACCACTAGAATGACCCCCACTTCAGCCCATGCCCTTTGGCATCACACGTAACTGACCAGGTGGGAGAAACGTCCAGAGCCTTTCATGTACTTGTCTGGGATGGTATGGTGGGGGACAGCACCCTGGATGAGTTCCAGGCTTGTTTGCTCGCGAGCAAGTTCCTAGGCTGTGTTGCCACAGGTACACCTACCTACCGGCACCCCTTGTGACATGTGTCCTGGCACCTCACGTTCATGCTGCTGTTCTCACAAAGGAGGCTGCTTTGTTTCCTTTGGGGAGGAAGTACGGGGTGACAGCACCCTTGCTGGTGTCCCTAGAGATCTGCAGGACATGCTGGTGCCAGGCATGGTCATAGTAAACCTGGGCCCTGGCAGCCATGCGTTCCCCTCACTGCTCCCAGTAGCCATGTGGGCTGGAGCCTAGGCCAAATGGAAGACATGGTCTTTGTTCTTCCCTAGAGCTCCTACAGCTGCCCCAGGCTCCAGCAGGCTGCATGGCAGGGAAGGAGGATTCTCATCACCTGGTGGCTGGACGGCCTCACCTATTCCCTCCACAGCAGCTAAGCAGCTCTGGGTCCAGGTGGGTTGCAGGGTCCTCCCTAGAGGGTCACCTTTCCCATACACCATGGAGACCCTGGAGGTCGCTGCTCCCCCCTTTCCTGCTAGGGGGTCCTCCCGAAAGCTGCTCAGCAGAGTGACCTAGGGTGCTGCTGAAGCACTGCTTATCTTCTCTGTACTTGGGTCAAGTCACTCAACCTCTCTGTGCTTTACTTCCTCGTGGCCAGAGGAACCACTAACAATCTTGGTGCTGCATCTTGGTTTGCTGTGAAAACTCTAACATGCTTGGAGCGGGCCCCGAGTGGAGGGGGACTGGCTTGATGCCTGCCACTCACTGATAGCTGGTTGCCTAGAGAAGGTCCCCTCATTGTCCTAGTCCAGCCCTAGTTTGCCCCGAGTGCACAGCTCCTGGGAGGGTGGGGGAAGGCTCTGCCCTGCGACGCTTCCTGCAGGCCTGGGGTTGGTCAGTACTTGGCATGCTTGGGTGCTGTGGACAGCTCACTGGGGCAGTAGAGGGCCAAGGTCATGTTTCTAGCAGAGGGTTGAGAGCTGTGGGCAACTGCATGTATCACTGCAGCCATATTTAGCCTCAGCACTAGGTCGCTAAGAGATTCGTGACTCCAGTGCCAGGAGTGGCATGGCAGGAGTAAGGGCTGTCCCAGGCCCCAGAGGTTCTCAGCTGTTTTGCAGGTCACCCTGTGGGCAGGGCCAAGCTGTGTGTTTGGGGCCTGGATCCCAGCTCACACTTATGCGGTCTTAAGTATTGTTCTGGGTTAGCCCTTAGGACAGCCACAGGATGGAGGGTGTTCAGATCGCTCCTGTGCTGTAGCCTACACAAAACAGGGCACTGCACACGGTCCCTCAGCACTGCCCACAGCCCCCTCTCTGGAGATCATTTGTGCCCTGGGAAGGACAGAGCGGCTGGATTTCCTGAATCTGCAGCTGCCCTCACAGGTCTACTTGGGTTTTTCCTTTTCTTGCTTTTTAATCATGGAAAAGTTCAAATATACGCAAAACAAAGAGACGGATGATTCCTAGGTAGTTATCAACTCGGAGCTTACTCTCACTTGTAGCCCTGACCGCCTCCGCCTGCCCACTGACTTGCAGATTCTAGTCGTCATATGGTGGCCTCTGACTGTTTCACTGTGCATCTTACCAGACAGCGTCTCTGTCAAATGTGTCCTCAGCCTATTCTTACAGTGGCCTGACGGCCAGAGAGTGGACCTGGGCAACCCTTTACCCTGCAGAGGCCCAGAGGGAAACTCAGTCTTCCTCTTCACAACTGCCACAGGGCCAACGACAGGCTCCTGGGTCAGGCTCCTGCACAGTTCACAGGTCATTCCTGTTGGGCTAGAAGATTCTCAGGAATCCCAGCCTCCTGGAGCCTGGAGTGAGAAGGCTTCTTAGACCATTCAAACTGTGATCACAAAGTGCCTCAAACCAGAAGGTTTATAAACAGAAACTTACTTCTCATAGTTCTGGAGGCTAGGAAGTCCAAGACCAAGGTGGTAACGTGTGGTGTCTAGTGAGGGCCCTTCCTGTTTCATAGATGATGTCTTCTCATTGTGTCCTCACTTGGTGGGAGGGGTGAAGGGTCTCTCTGCCTCCTTCATAAGGGCACTGATCCCCTTCAGGAGGGTTTCACCACCGTGACCTGTTCACCTCCAGGTGCCCTCACCTTGGTGGCCGGGATTTCAGCATGTGTATTTGAGTGACACAGGCATTCAACCAGAAGAGACCTGGAAGGTCATGCTGCTGACCCCTCTACCCTCATAGTAGGTCATTTGCTACTCATGGCAGCCACCATCCACTGAGGCCATCCCACTGGGGCACTGGCTGGGGCCTCACCTGCTGCTCACCTCCACAGACCTGGGAGGATGGACTCTTCTCCCATTCTACAGATGAGCAAACTGAGGGACAGGGTGATAAGGAACTCTTATGATCACTGCCCTCTGCCAGTCCCCTGGGGTCTAACCAGGTGGGGAGGTGACAGCTGTTGCTAGTGGTAGACAACCCTGGGTACCTTCTGTGTATCATCAGCTGGACTGTCAGCTCCGCCAGGATGGGTGCCCAGTGTGCAGCAGCATGTGGGGTTGCTCCCCCCACATGTGTGGGCTGAACAAGTTAGGACTTGGTCACTGGAGCAGAGAGAGTGCCTGGTTTTAATTCAGGGAGTGTTTCCTACTATCCCTCTGTGTACCTGCACCCAGATTTAGGAGGGCACCCACCAACCAAACCTTTCCCCTTCTGTAAACCACAAAGAGAGGTCACACCTCTGTGGCAGTTTTGTTGTCTAACAAATTTATTGCGATATGATGTACTGTGCTGTTCACTCATTTAAAGAATACAACTGAGCAGTTTTCGGAAGATTCACAGACTTGGGCATCTGTCATCACAGTCAGTGTTAGCAAATCTTATCACCCCTTAGGCCTCACCAGTGCCCTTAACCCCCACAGACCCTGGCAACTGCAAATCCCCTTTCTGTGTCTATGGATTTGCCCATTCTGGTTCCTGTAATAGGTGTTTCTTTGTGACCAGATTCTTTCACCATCTGTGTTGTTTTTTAATGACCCAATGTTGAACCTTGGCTCCTGGGAGGAATCTGGTCATAACCACCCTGTGAAGTGGGCATTGGCCCGTGTCACAGAATGTATGTGAATTGTGTGAGGCCACAGGACCAGTAAGTGGTGAGCCTGGATTCGAATCTGCTGGCCACCCTCCCATGCTGGCCCCAGAGGAAGCCAGGCCAGTTTCTGGGCAGAACAGAAAGGCCCTTGCAGGAAGGACGTGCAGTGTGGCCCCTTCTGGAGGCCAGCAGAGTTCCATCCAAGGGTGGCAAGGCCAGCTGTGAGGGCACATGTGGCATGGTTTTGGCAGAATATGGGTACCAGTTGCCTTTTAGCCAACCCCATGATGGTAGCAGGGTTCCTTAGGAAAAGGGGTGCCTGCCTGACTCAGTTTGGAAATGCCTGAATTTAATAAAGCTAAACAGATTGATTTTACTCTGGGATCTCCAGACCCTGATTCCAGTGTGCATTGCTTATTGTAAGAGGCTGTTTAATGTGCAGGTTGCAAACCTATCTGGGAACAGACCACCAAAAAGGATTCATTTCCCACTAGAGTCAAGGAAATAGAGGCCAAGGGAGGCCCGGAGACCACTGAGTCCCTCACACCTGCCGTAGGATTGTGATTGTAATGATGACATCACTGGAGCAGTAATGAGCCCCCTCTGGAGAAGAGCAGCCAGTGTGGGAGGAAAACCCGGTGGGATCCGTGTCCTGGGCACAGCCGTCCTTCCTCAGCCCCTCCCCAGGTCCCTGGCCTTGGACAGGCCATTCCTGTTGGCCATCCAAGACATGTGTGATGGCGTCAACTCCACAAAGCCATTTACCACCTCTCCCCTGGCCCCCTGGAGAGTGCTTGGCTGGTGGCCCAGGGACTTGAGGGCAAGTCCCTTGCCAACCTCCCACATCTGCACATTCCTAGGAAGTCTCTTCACATCAGGCCGGACCTGGTTCCGGTGGCCTGAGCAGAGGGCTCCCCTCTCCATCTGACTGCCTTTCCTGAGCCTGGCTCACACACTTTTCCTACAGCCCTCAGCAGAGGGGCCAGGCTCTCTGACTGGGAGGAACCTTGGTGCCCCCTTCTTTGGCTGTCTGATCTCAGCCCTGGGCTGTCTCCCAGAGCCACAGTTGCTCTAAAGCCAGCACAACTCAGCCCCTAGCCCCACCAGGCCCCAACTCCTCATTTCCCAGCTCTAGGACCCCACACTCAGGCCATAGGGTTTACTCTACCCACTCAGGAAGCTAGGCTGTGGGAAGCACAACTGCTCTACTGGGAGCTGCTAATTTTCTCCCCACACACCTAGCAAATTCCCTAGGGAAGGGGTGGGAGAAGAAAAGGCTCCTGCTGTCCTATCCTGTTGGTATTAACCTTGCATTCTTGGCCACCCCTGATGTTCCCTCTTGCCACACAAAGTGTGGTCCACAGGCCAGTAACATCAGGCTACTCTTGAGCTTGTTAAAAATACAAGCCCTGAACCCCAGACCCACTGGGTCAGACTCTGCCTTTATAGGTTCCCAGGATTGATATATGCATAAAAGTTTGAGAAGCCTGAATCTAGAGCATTCCGCCTTGGTGTACACAGAGGCCTTCCACTAAACCATAGCTTCTTGCCCCTGCCCCATCAGTAGCAGGGGCTGGGCTCTGAGCCTGCAGCCTCCAGGAAGCCCAGGGGTCTTGCACCCTCAGAACTGCTGCTGAAACTGAGAAAGGATATTTTATTTTCCCTGGGCTGTTTCAGGTCAAATTGTGTAGCCTCAAATTTTATTTTTTTAAAAGTCAGAGAGTAAACCAGATCAACAGGAGGGATTCTTGAAGAAAGTGTCTTGGTGGGTGGCGCCTGTGGCTCAAGGAGTAGGGTGCCGGTCCCATATGCCAGAGGTGGTGGGTTCAAACCCAGTGCTGGCCAAAAAAAAAAAAAAGAAAAAGAAAGTGTCTTGGAAAAGCTACCACATTTCCTGTGGGCACCGAGGACTCTTCAAATGGGAACCTGAACCCATGTAAGGAGCAGCTTCCTGTTTCTTTAAAATCCCAAATGTTCCATTGGCTCCAGGCCGGCAAGGTTTTGACAGTTTACACCTGGTGATATTTAGAGCACACTTTTGCAGAAAGCTGAAGGGAGGAAATATTTGGTATAACTTGACATTACATCCTCTGGCTGATTGTTCTCTCTTTTGCCAATATACCATTTGTCCATAAAACCCTTAGGCCTAAAAATAGCTGCGGGAGTTTAGTGTCATTGTGGATGAAGGGCAACTGCCCCATTTTTTTGGCTTTCATACACCCTCAAAATGTCTCAACGAAATGTCATCCAAAGGAATTAGCTCATTAAACCTGAATTACCAGCCAGGATGGGACCAGACAAAACTTTGCAATTGGACAAATGGAGCCTCAGAAGTGAGCGCCTATTACTGCTCCTGGGGCAGCATCTGCCCAGGGCCACAAGACTCAGCTGCCAAGTCAGGACACTCTGTGAAAGGGGGTGCCTTTCATAATCCCAGCAGGTCAAAAGTCATGAGCTGGGACCATCGTGGGCAAATACTCGTCCTTGGCCAAATCCAGGCTGGTCAGTTGGCTCCATCCCTGTATTTCTTAAGCAGTAGAGAGAAGGGGAGTTCCTCAGATTCAGGGGACTGCTCCCTGAACATCTGCACAGCCCAGGGTGTGATGATAGGGCTCCCCTTCCACAAACCTGGCCCTATTACTCCTGGTTCAGGGCCTTTGCCTTCTCAAGGTCACAGCATCACCCCTATTTCCCTTTGGGGCAAACCAGACTTCCTAGGAGTGGAGCAGACACTCCGCCATGTCCCTAACCTGCCTGTTTCTGTCATCCACAGCCTGAGACTGAGGACGAGAAGAAGCGCTTTGAAGAAGGCAAAGGGCGATACCTGCAGATGAAGGCAAAGCGGCAGGGCCAGACAGAGCCTCAGCCCTAGACCCCGCCCGCTCCTGCTGCCAGGCCTCGAGCTGCGGCAACAGACCCAACGTCCTATCACTTAGAAGTTACCCCCTTGGCCAAAAACCCAATTCACATTGAGAGCTGGTGTTGTGTGAAGTATTCGTATCGCAGTGTTAACCTATACTCTCTCCTGAAAACCTACACACCAAAGCTTTATTTATATCATTCCAGTGTAAATGCTACACAGTATTGCCCTGAATGCGGGAGGCATTCCACGGAAGCTCTAGGGATACTTCCGAGTGCACTGTAAGGTATGTGAAGAATCCAGCACCACTAATAAAGCTGCTGTTTGGCTGGGCCCAAGCGTCTTGGGTGGTCATTTGTCTTGGGGGGCTGCTTTCCCACTGGGCATGGAATGAAGGCGTGTGGGGGCTCTCACGTGTGGCCTCAGCCCTCCATTCCCATTCCTGTGAGCTCGCTGCCATCCTGGGCCCTGCCCCTCCCATGTATTCTCAGAACCTCAGGTGCAGCCATACTGATCCATGTCTGGCTGGAGAGAATGCCCATTTCCTATAGGGCCCTGGTTCCACATCCTGGTCCCAGAGCCCCTACCCTGTTCCCAGGACCTCAAGAGGCAGCCTGGACCCTGAGGGGATATGGACTCAGGCACACCGCTTCCCCACTGTCTGGCTTGTGCAGGTGCCAGCTCTGGCCTGTGGGGTTCTCTCATAAACATAAACATGTTTTGGGGTTTTTTTTTTTTTTTTTT